>LR580954.1:0-15577 GCA_900536345.3 Caenorhabditis sp. 39 LS-2015 | reverse complement strand
AAAAGCGAAAACTGGACTTGGAGAAGATAGTGCAAGGCTTGGACATGTAACAGTTTATGCTTATGCACCATGTGGCATTCATTTTGATATGTATATATCTGTGTAACGGTAAAAGATATCAAAACACAGTCAACTGGGAAATTGTAGCTCTTGACATTTTGCATAATATCTCCCACCGTTACTGAGATAGACGTCAAAATACATGACACATTCTGTTTTTCCACCAACCACACACCCTTTTTTTGCAGTTTCGAACCGCCGGTTTGCCCGGATTCAAGAACATTTCGTAGACGATTCGACGGCAAAATTATAAATGTGATGAGCTATGAAAATGGTTTTTCATGCTGCTTTGCATCAGACTCTGAAGTTTGTCGCATGGCGGAACGGCAACGGCAACGGCAACTGTAACGTTTCGCAACTCAATTTTTTCAAGAAATTTCTTTCAAATTTCAAATTCCAATATCTGTCATGAAACATTGTCTTAGTTGCGAAACGTCGGAGTTTCCTTCCATCCCTGGATTGTCTTTGAGTAATAATTGTTTATTAAATTTAATATTTTTATTATAATTTTTTTTTAAAGTTACAATAATAAAGTTTTTTTTTTAATTTAAGTTTGCACTATTCCAAAAAAAAAAGTTATTAAAACGATGAAATGATACAATAAAAGAACATTTCAGTTTTTCTCCAAAAACACAGAAAATTCTCCAGTTTAATTGACAAGAGCTCGCCGGGTGAGAATAACCGGGTGAGAATCTGACAAATGTGGTGTTGAAAGTCTGCGAGCAACAATTCCACGTTGCAAGGATGACTCTGGCCGCTCAGTTTCCAGTCAAAAACGTGAACACCTTCTGAAACTCCTCGCCGAAAAGTGCGAACGGATCCTGCTGGCAATCGAAGACGTGAGCAACAGTGAGAAATTGAGGAAAGCCGACAGCTTCAAACTCGAAAAACTTATAAACAGCTGTCTGGAATCGATTAAAAACTCTCAAGATCTCAAGATTAAAGAGGCACAGAACAGAGGCTTCAATTGCGAAACGTCGGGAGTGCTGTTTGCTTTTGACGATAAATACTTGTTGAGTTGCGAAACGTCGGGGTGTCGGAGAGATGTCAACTTTTTCCAATTTTTTGGTCTAAAATATTCAATTTCTCACCGCTTTCCTGATTTTTTTTCTTCGGAATTTCATCACTCGGCTACTTTTCCCATTCTCCAATCTCTCTGTCATTTCGGTCCCATAAATCACCTGGAAAATGACCATTTTTCGAGTCGAGCAAACTTTCCAGAGAACTTTCGATTTTCAAACTTTGTTCCTTTTTTTCATTGCCAGGGAACATGGTACAGGAGCGCCTGGGATGCCCCACAACACAGTCAATCGATAATTGTTGTGTGACCTGCACACCATCGGATAACATGGCGCAACGTATGTACACCACCTGCTGTGTCTCGCCCTCCCAAACACAGTACCATCTCGAACACATTGTCAAACGACATTTGCAAGTTGCCAATTCTATTCTCTAACAATTCTGAAATTTATCGTTTTTCAGAAAATGAGCGAGCCGAAAATACAACTGGCGGTGATCTTTTCAACGACATCCACAGTGAGACTCACGTTTCGCGACGGCCCTAAAATCGATTGGCATTTCTACGACAAACGGGATCCGGAACGACTCGAATTGACGGACAAGAAGTTCACCAAGATATCGGATAATACATTCGGATGCGGTTCGAATCGTTTCGAAGACGTCGTCGAGCACGTCCAGCAGTTATGCACCATTTACGATGCTCCTGTAGTCAATTTGCAAATCGCTCCCGCTAAAGCGCATCATTTGGGAGCTATTCTGTCGGCTGACGTACTCAGGAAGACTGGTCTCTTGATCGTTCAACAGGGAACCGTGAGTCATGAGGAGATGCGCCAAATTCTGGGAGGATTCGTCTCGTGTTCGACGCTGCTTTGGTGCAATCCTGCACCAGGATTCACTTATGATCGTACCATATCCAACGACGTTTTGATAATGCAAAACGCTTCCTGGTTCAAGCCTTCGATGCTTTCCAATACCGAGTGCGAGAAGATCGAGTGTGAGAACAGTTGCGATATCACTGATGAGCATTTGAACATGTTTCTGCGCAAATGGCTGGATAACACCACTGGTTGGATACTTCATCGTTTTGTAATTCAACCGCAAACTCATTTCGACAAGGGAGTTTATGATGAAACACGCCCGCGGAAATTGGATTTGGAGAAGATAGTGCAAGGCTTGGACAGGTAACAGTTTATGTTTATGCACCATGTTGTATTCATTTTGATATGCCAGCCTGGCTCCGGCGGCTATCGCCGCGGGTTCCAGCTGGATTACGCTTATTCCACGGCATGTTGAACTGGACATCGGGCGCAACGACGCTCGACGACCTGCACATCTAACTTTTAGGCGGGAATTCAAAAACTGAGTTTTTAGGGATAAAGAACTTGAAAAAACGGTTTTTTCTGCATTTTCATTTCACAAATGAACAATTCCGTCCAAAAAAGTGAAGAATCAGTCACATTTGAACAATTTTAAGGACAATTATTGATTTTTCGCCAAGTTGTTGACAAAAATGTGCAATTTTCGGTGCCGGTGTTTGCGGCAATACACGAAAATAGCAAATGAAAGCCTGCTATGTATTCTAGACTACTCCTAATCAGCGTTTCTTATCATGAAAGGATATAGAAAGATTTAGATACGGACTGAAAGGCTTTGCTCTTGAGACCTTTACTTGGCGTTCCAATTGAGAGTTTTAGCCGTTCGAAATTTCTAATTGTGCGCCTGTTCTTATCCATTAATTGGAAACCTCTCCTAGTACTGATAGCCTAATGGATAGTAATGGCCCTTGGCAGTGGAGAGGACAAAATGTTGAGACGTTTCCTTAAACCTTGCCCGGGTATGAACTGGCGGATATCACCACCAAGCACGCTCATACTTTGAAATCTCAGTTAGCAGTGTCAAAGAGTTGAAAAACTAATCGACATTTTTTACGCTGAGTTGACCTGCTGGTTCAGAAAATTATCCGTTTTTCCAAGAATTCTCTTCGGCAAGTCAACTGGAAGAAAACTTGGCTCAGTTTATGCTGAATACGGTGAAAATATCTTTTGCGTTCCGATCTAGAGCGGAAAGTTGTGTTTGACCAATTTTGGATTGGGTGGAATTGAGACACCAACTTGGGTGCGAAACCAAACCGGGCAAGAGGCGACTCATCCAGCATTAAGGGACGCGAGAGACGGTCTACGTGCTCCCACAAATATTTTGAAGAAAGTGATCGGAAGCCGATAGCCTAATGGATAGCGATGGTACCGCGCAGCAGAGACGCCGCGAGTTCGACTCCGCTCTTCAACTAAAAGTTTTTTTCTTTTCTGAAGTAGAAAACGTATTTCCCTGTATCAGAAATAGGTCTCTCTTCATTTTCCTCGAGGCAGAAACGAAATCCATCCCGTAGTCTTCATTTTATGCTCATTTCCCACTTCAATCGCTCATAACTTTTGATCCGGAGGTGCGCTCGGCTAGTTGTTCACATATCTCGTCTTTCAAGACAAAGAGCTTTCAAAATTTGTATCACACGCCATATTTGGTTTCCTGGAGAAAATAGGTTCCAAAATTCATATAGCCTTTATTACATTCACTCGAGCGTATACCGTAGGTTAATACGATAAGAACAGATACTACACTTTGATTTTAGCAGTTGGGTAATTGAACCGGGCACGCCCTATTTATACTCTGGCCGCGGCCGACACCAAGCAGGGATGGCGATGGAGGTGCCGCCGCCCTCTCTTAACCATTGCGGACAGAACAACAGAATGACAGATATACTCCAACTACTCTTTTGTATTATTTGTATTAATATAAGAATGATATCTTACCATTACTGACAAGGGAACCTTTTATACTTACGTTTGGATTACGCTTAGCTATTGGTGGGAAACAATTTTTGAGGTGATTACAAGCAACTTTTCAGTTGATCAAAACTGCTATAAAGAACTCTGAAGTGGCGAAAATCGCATCTGAAGTTCAATTTTCACTCATTTTTCTCGCTTTTTCTCGCCTTTAAACAAATGTTGCGGCCATTTTTCCAGTAGGATTCCTCTTTTTGACCGTTTTCAAGCACAAAAAAAATCCAAATCGAAATTCCAAAAAAAAAAATTTGCCACTTCAGAGTTCTTTATAGCAGTGTTGATCAACTGAAAAGTTGCTTGCAATCCCCTTAAAAATCGTTTCCCATCAATAGCTAAATGTAATCCAAACTTAAGTATAAAAGGTTCCCTTGTGAGTTATACGTTGAAATACATGACACATAGTTTTCAATCCAACACTCTTTGTTTTTTCACGCATCACACATACTTTCTTTTCAGTTTCGAACGTAAGTTGACACCGCCGGTTCACCCAAACTCCAGATCGTTTTGTAGACAATTTGACGGTGCCGTTATACATGTTATATGCTATGGGAATTTTCTCGCATGCTGCTTTCTATCAGACCACGAACTTTTGCGACGCGACATTTCGCAACTGTAACGTCTTGCAACTGAGTTGTCGTATCTCAAATTTTTTATTCAAATTTCAAATCCCAATTGCCCGTTCATTTTTAAATTGTCTTTCAGTAATAATTGTTTATTAAATGTAATATTTTTAATTATAATTTTTAAAATTACAATAATAAAGTTTTTTTTTTCAAATTTAAGCTTGCATAATTCCAAAAGGGTAATTTTTCAAATGATACAAAAAAATTTCAGAAAAATTGCGCAGTTTCGAGATGACATGGCTTCTCCTACAGCCTCCAGCACTTCCAAAGCTCTAAGTTCTTTGCTGACGCGCCTGGGCGCTTGGCGCGTTTCTCGTGCAGTGAAATGTCGAAATTTCGAGTTTCGGTCGAATTTTGCCGGAAAAACTAATTTTTTTGTGATTTATTCACAAATGATTGATGAAAACACGGAAAATGAAGTAATTATGAAGTGAATCGATAAAAATCACTTGAAAATGTGGAGAAAACGCAATTTTTATGTGAAAACTTTTTCGCAATCATTTCAAAAATTTCAGGAACTTGATGTAGGAAATTTGCTGTGACAATGTTTGCTGATGACTATTGAATCTTTCATGGGTAAACTCGACTTCCCTGCTACTCCTTTCCCTAAACCCGAGGAAACTTTCCCGCAACTTTTGGAAACTTTCCTGCAACATTAGGAAACTTTCTAGCAAACACGCCAGAAAAATTCCTAAAGTTGCAGGAAAGTTTCCAAAAGTTGCGGGAAAGTTTCCTCGGGTTTAGGGAGCTGCTCCCAAAGTTGATGATATTGGTGGGCGGCTGGCGGTGATCCTGGAGGAAATATCTGAAAATCGATCGCTTAAACCTAACCAGCAGAAGTTTCACATAACCTCATGAATCCTTTTCGCAAATCTTCCGTTCGGCTTGTCTCTGCTCATCCGGCCACATCTTTTCATTGATTTCCTTGACGATGCTGCCTGAAACGACCGTTTCTGGAAAATCTTGTCGATTTTTAATGGAAAACTTATCAAAGTTGTATCATGTCCTTAACCTCGTTGATTTCCAGCTCATGCCGTCGTCCTTCTGGTCAGAATACTGCTCCTCTTCCTCGCTTCTGGCAGTTTTCGGTCCACCCAGTCAGTGATATTCGTCGTCATCGGATTCTTGATTTGTCATCGAAATCCTCAGAATTCCGTCATTTTCTTCATCCTTCAGCTTGACATCCTTCCGTTCTTGCTTCAAATCGGGAAGAGTATCTGAAAAATGAAAAATTGAGAGAAAATAGCGAAAATAGTGAGAAAATGAGGGGAAATACAGAAAAAAACTATTTACGAGGGAGATCACACCTTTCGCTTTTTTAATGAGATGGATAATCGATAATGAACCCTTTTTTAAAGAAAAAACTTGAGATTTGTTAATTCGATGCGGAACAAACCCAAAAATCAATCAGAATTCGAAAAAAGAAAAAATAACTCAAGAGAAAAAATGATCATGGCCTAGAAAACACTCGGCCTTTGACAGCAATCGCGCTCCATTGATAAGCGCTAAAAATTTTTTTTCAGTTTTTCTCAATGATTCTGGCGCCAATTTCCGTTGCGAAAAATTTGTTGTTTTTCGAATTTTTCGCCGATTGTTCTTGGTTTTCATCCAAAACTACCTGAACTCTTGATTTCCTCCGTTCTCACAGTCGTTTACCACGCGTTTCGTTAGATTTTTGCGACTTTCCGTTTATTTTTTCTTGACTTTCAAGTTTTGCGTTGTCATTTGTTCATTTTTCGGCACAGATGTCTTCTGGAAACAACTTCAAGGAACCCCCAAAACCGGAACCACTTCGAAATTCTTCGGAAGACTCATCCGGTGGAGAATCGATTTCTGGATGCCCTCCCACAAATTCTGGCTTGGCTACCGCACTCGCCGGTCAGACAGGATCATTGGTTCCGTCGCCCGAAACAGAAGACAAAAAATTGGAAGAGGAGGAGGATAAGGCGCATATCGAACAAGAGGATGATGGAGATGAGGAGGATGATGGACTGGATCCGGAAGGAACGACAGAAGAGCCTGAACAGGAGGCCGAGGTGAGATATTTTAAAGAGTTCCGACGGCTCGAAATTGCTCAAGAGCATTCGGATGACAAGGCGCAAGAGATTTACGCTGAAACTATTGCCATCCTTATTCAGGATCAACACGGTCTCGGATTTGGAGGACGAAGTCAGAGTGAGAGCAGCGGTTCGCCTGGGACCACCGTCCATACTGCGATTCACCGGGAGAACTTTGTGGCCGAACGAATGGATGTGGACGATCGGAGTCAGGATCCTGTCGGCGAATCAAGTGCGAATACCCCGGTTGGATCTTCCGTAAGACTGATTTCACAGTTTAGATGACGTTAATCTTCAATTTTCAGAGCGCAAATACGTCTTTGTGGCCGGCGTCGGGCACATTTCAACCATCATCATCGTGTGCTTCTGTCCGAGCCATCATCAATATCACACCGAATCGTCGTCCGGTATCAGGGTCGGGGTCGCTCGATATGACGCGATCTGAGCTTTCTGAATTAACGACACTTCCAGTAAGATTTTTAAAAATTTGTTCTGTATTTTAAGAAACTACTTCTGCCTCCTTTGTGGATGTTAGCCCGCACGACTTCCGCAGCAGAGACGGGCGCGCGTTGTCCAGCGAGTCTGGCCGGCGGCGGCCGATTGCCAAGCTGCGAGAGACGCAGAGGGTGCGCTGCGTCTCTCGCTGCCTCCACACTCTCGCTTCTTCCAGGTTACTGTTTGAAGAAAATAACGGTTTTTGATGGTTTTCATAACTTTTTCCATACATCTCGCCGGTTTCAAGTTACTCGGAGAGCCGCCACTAGCCATGCCGCTTTCAAGGGTTCCTCTCCTCCTTCCGAAAGAGGGACCTCATTAGAATCTTGTCCGATTGGGAAGAAACTCTGCAGAGGCTCTTCTGAATATCTCCAAAACATTTTCTCTTCATATCAATTCGGATAGACATCTTCTCCCCAATTTCAAGTAACTAGAGTCGCCACCACCCTCCACTAGTAGATACCGATGCCCGAGTAACTTGAAACCGGCGAGATCGTGTCTCCCTGTGTTGATACGGAGAGAAAATGTTCCGAAGATATTCAAGAAAACCTCTGGAAAGTTTCTCCTCAATTCGGGAAGATTCTGATGAGTTCCTTCCTCTGGAAGACAGAAAGAAAACCGAGGGCAATGCGCAAGGTGAGGGATGATTGCTGCTGGAGGGAACAGCTGGATTTTGGCGAGAAGGTGTCCTTTTAAGTTGGCATCGGCAAAGAATGTTTTTGAAGTGTTAGGGAATGTATCTTCAGAGTTTGGGGCTGGAGAGGGGTGCTCTGGGGACAAAATGGGTGGTGGGGAGTGCAAATGACAGTTCCTTTGCCTTTGCTAGATATTAGGCTGAGCGTGCACGCGCGTGCGGTTGATAAAGAAGTTGCGTCTGTGATTGGTTTTACATTTTTTCCAGAGGAATTTAGTTTTTCGGCGGGTTTTTGTGTCGGAAATCGTAAAAAGTCTTCCGATGTCTCGTGTGTGTTCCGATGTTCTGTGCCTGCAGCATTTCGACAGTATTTAGTCTCAAAAATTTGAGAATCATGATAACTAGTCTTCTACACCCTTTCCTAAAGTTAATGGATTGTATTCTCCAATTATTTTTTCGAATGTGTGGAAAAAGTGATGAAAACCATCAAAAAACCGTTATTTTCTTCAAACAACCTGGAAGAAGCGAGAGAGTGTGGCGGCAGCGAGAGACGCAGCGCACCCTCTGCGTCTCTCGCAGATTTTCCACTAAAAGGTGTCAAGTAATTTATATCAAATTGAGCCTCTTATTGATACGGAATGAAATCCAAAATTTGAGATTGATCCGATCCGATCAGAATCCACCGAGTTAGTTGAATTGCCTGAATGAGCGCAGAGCGGGGCACGGTGTTTCTTTTACTACCCTCCGATGGCAACGGTTAAAATGTGATATTTAACGCGTGACCTGTTGAGAATGAGCAACGTGCACGGTTCGCCCTTACGTGCGAGCACGTGGAATTGAAATGAGAGAGTGCGAGACAATTAGAAAATGACGAAAGAGAGTGGGAATGGAAAGATTTTCACGTGAAACAAAATGTAGGCCCAAATAATTTTTGGGAACGTTTTTATTCCGTCGGACGCAAAGCGGTTCTGTTCGCTTGCTGCGTTGCGGTTAAAAGGCGAAGCTAAATATTAAAAAAGAGAAGATATTTTTAAATCTTGGGAATTTTGAGCACGGGGTGAAAAATGTTGCTAGGACAAAGATTTAGCTGAAGTTAATATATCATATTCAGAGTCTCCCAGTTTGCCCAGGAAATGGCCCCTCAACCGTGGATCGCTACGATGCTGAAGGCTATGCCATCCCCAGAGAGGTCAGTTCTCTCAATTCTTTATCAATTTTCGATAGCAAGCGCGCAGAAGAAACTTAAAGCAAATATCTTGAATCTGATCTTTCGAAAAATGCAAAAAACGATCGAAAAACCTCCTTAAAACCCATGTTTTATATTTTTCAATAGAAAAAATGGTCAATTTGCTAAAGTTTGCAAACGTGCTCTATCGCACTCTTACCGGCAAAATTGTCTACTGAGAGCGCCGTGCACCAAAAGCAAAAACCTGGTCTGCTCGATCGGTTGGTTTTTGGGGCATTTTGCACCAAATTCGACGGTTTTTGACCCGCCACGGCCCTGGTTTCGGGAAAATCATGGTTCTGGCCTCAAAAAGGTGTTCTTGACCATTTTTTACGTTCCCCTGATTTTTTTCAAATTTAATGGTGGAAAACTCGCTCCTCAGGTAGCTAAAGTGCCGCGGTGCTGGTTCCAGGATCATCAGCTATTTTTTCCAGTTTTTGCATTTTTAGGGTATTGCGGCACTTTCGAAAAAATTAAGCCAGTGTGAACAATTACCAGGAACACGTTTTCGAATTCAGAAACCGTCAAAATTTTGTGCAAAATGCCCCAAAAACCGACCGATCGGGTGGACCAGTTTTTTGCTTTCGGTGGCCGTATCTGGTCACGAAATGGTCAACAATTAGGTATAGGTTTGTAGATCTCGACGACTATAAGAATTTGTAAAAATTATGACACTTTCGGTGGAAAGTGTTCGAGAAAATACAGTTTTTAGAGTTTTCTCCAACAAATTTTCCACTAAAAGTGTCAAGTAATTTATATCAAATTGATCCTCTTATTGTTACGGAATGGAATCCAAAATTTGAGATTGATCCGATCCGATCAGAATCCACCGAGTTCGTTGAATTCCCTGAATGAGCGCAGAGCGGGGCGGCAGACGCAACTGTCGAACCGATGGCTCTCGCGTCTGCGTCTCTCACTTGCGCTCTATGCCACTTTCTCCGGCGACACGTGGGACAGCGCGCCCACCTCTCGCACGACCTCCTCAGCGCCGAACGATCAAATTTGTTGTTCGGTAGAGCGCACTTGCTATTGAAAAAAATGAGCACAGAGTGAAAAATGTTGCTTTCGATGAAGTTAATCTATAACGTTCAGATTTTTACTGATCTTCCGATGAACGAAAATGCTCCTCCGCAACGTCATCGAGACATCGAGCGACAACCTGTACATGGATCCGGAACCCGTATGCCACCACAGGTTGGTTAGATTTTTTTCAAAAATAAGTCACACCTTGAGAATAAGCCTAGTTGCCTGAAAAATTGGCTACGTGCTCTAATTTGTACTGAAAAATTCTCCTTCACGACGTTTCGCAACAATCATCATTCTTATATAATAACTTTCTTATTCTGTCCGGATGTCCGTTTTTCCGTATGTCCGTTTTTCCGTTTGTGTTTCTGTGCGCATTTGACCCGGTCACGTAAAAATCAAATGGTACTGACGCGGAAATCGAACATTTTCAGAAAAAAGACACGCCAGCCTGCGGCGCAGCCGCACTTTCAGGCTGGTGAAAAAATGAATTTTGTAACTGTAATTTTTCAAAACTCGCCAGTTCGTTGCGAGATGAAAAGTTGCAAAATGTTACAATTTTTGTGCTCGAAAAATTACTTTCTGAAACTTTTCCAGACCACCAACACGTACGAAATGCCAAGGAGCCGACTCCGACAATTAGCTGCGAATGGAACGATTTTGATTTTGGAGGTATGATACTGTTGTTTCCCGGAAATATGAGCGACTTGGCCTAGAAAATGCAAGCCGCGACCCGACACGTAACGCGCGACTCTCGCAGCGCTTACAGTCAAGTTTTTCGCCAAGTTGTAGTGCATGTTTAAACAATAACCCAAAAGTCAGAAAATTTGCGTTATAAGTTGGATGCCGTTTGTGAATCTCATAATACGCACAGAAAAAAAACGCAATCACTCTGGCATTGTTTCCATTTCAAAGGAACGGGCAATAAGAAATTGTATTCACGCGGAAACCGATTATATCCGGAAAAGAGCCTACATAATACGGCGAAGCCGGTAGAACCACCTCAGCTTTTCAAAACAATGCTAAATTGTGGTGGGGCGCGATGCCACGTTTGAATCTCAACTTTTGCAATCCCAGGAATCATAATATACGAATGAAAATAAGCAAATACAAAAAAAGACATTTAAAAAATTCAGTTTTTCTTTTTTTTTTCAGAGTCTGAGCGATCGAACAGAACGACTTCACGAGGAAATAAGAAGTCTAGGAACCGAGGTGAGACATGTAGAGATACCAATATTTTAGCAACCCGATGTTTTGTAAAAAATTTAAAATTTTTCTTTCAAATTCTAATATATTTAATTTCAGATGGTGGCAGCTCTACGGCTTTTACACGACCGGTTCGATGACATCATCCGCCGACGTAAGTTTGGGGAAAAATGCGAGAAAAGGACAAGCAAGTCCAGTGGCCGAACTTTTACCATGGCGAAAGTTCGGCCGCAGGGGTAATAGACATTTTCACTTGTTTTTTTTACCGGTGACAATGTTTTTCGAACAAAGGTGGACAATCAAACATTTAAACACACTATTTCTAGTTTAAAATTTATAAATTTTCAATTTTCAGCCAGAAAATCTGATAAAACGCTAGAATTTTGATATCAAAATAGCATTTCAACAGTATAATTCCCTTGATTTTTCAGAAATTCCACACGACGTCCACATCAGTCGCCCCACCCAAACAGACGATCCGGATGAAATGCACGCTTCCAATCCGATACAGGAAGTTGCCGGGCAAATGATTGCCGAGAACGAAGCGGAGAACGTCGCAGATGGAGAGGCAGATGGAGAGGCAGAGTTGGAACGCGGAGAGGAATAGACCATTCTCAAGTTTTTTTCCTTCAAACTTCTCTCTCTCTCTGAAACCTGTAAACTCACCCAAATTCCTCATTTGCCCCATCATCTTTTTATTTGTTTTAAATTTCCAGTTTTTCACTGTATTTTGGCTATTTTATTTTTGTTTTCACAACCAATTTTGTGCACTTTGGATCTCGCAATGATCTCGATTTTATCGTTTGTTGACAGAGTTTTTCAATTTTTTTCCGTTTCCACAGCTCATTTTCTATCCAGAAAACAAAAACGTATCATTTTTCGCTGCGAGACCCAAATCCATAATCCCTCCCTTCTCCCAATTTTCCCACTATTTATTTATTTTGGCATCTTATCACTAATGGTTACTTTAACACCCCCTCTCATCTTTCCGCTTTTTCTGTCGATTCCAGAAAGCGGAAATTTTGAGGCGAAGCGATTTGTGATTGCGAGCGTCACCCGCCTTTGCTTGTGAATCCCCTCCACTGTCTTGTGTGTCCCCGCCCCCGACTGAACACGACTTTCCCATTCTCTCCCTTCCCCCTGCCAGCCCAAGCTCACCAATTATTCTTCTACAATCCTGAATAAATACTGCTGAATGAAACCTACTGTTCTCTACATATACATCTATACATATCTCATTTATCAAGTGGCCTATAGAGGCCACAAATTTGCCAAAGTAAATTTTTATGTGATGCAATTTTTGTCGATTGGGGGCCGAACGTCTCCTCTTTTTCATTGGATTTTCTGTTCTGTTTCTGGCGTAAAAGACACTGCGACGTTTCGCAACTTTCTCATTTTTCAAAATCTTCAAAAAAAACCCGCTAAAACACTTGAATTTCCATCAAAAACTAGCAGAACACATGTGGTTGCGAAACGTCGGGGTGCCATGTGCACCCCGACGTTTCGCAACTGCATAGTGAAAATTGGTTTCAATTCCAATGAAACGCCTTAAAACGTGATTACCACGACGTTTCGCAACCATAAACTGGCTTTCAACAATGGTTGCGAAACGTCGGGGTGAAAAGTTCGTAAAAAATAGAGCTGAATCAACATTTTCGACGAACTAAACCAAAGAAACAGGAAAAAAAATGAGTGAAAGAGGAAAAATAATAAATTCCCTCAAATTTTCCAGTTATTTTTATATCAGAGAGGGGGAAACGATAAAAATGGAAATCAGTTATCAGAATAAATATGAATAAATAATGGGAAAATTGAAAATTGGGTGGATTGGATGGATTACTGGATTAGCAGTATTCGAGGGCGAAGAGGAGGGGAGGGGAAAAAATAAGAAAAATAAATACATTTCCAAGGGAAAAAAGTGGGAAAATCAAAGAGATCTTACTCATAAAGGTGTTATTGATAAGCGGAAATTGGGAGGGGGGGAGGGGGAAAAAGAAAAATTAAAAAAATGAATCAAAATACTTGGAACAAGGAGAAAAAGCGATGGAATACAGTGGGAATACGTAGAAAAACGGGTCTCGCAACGAAAAAAGGCACATTTCGATGTTTTTTGGGTGGAAAAATGTGCTGAGAAAGTGCGCCTCAAAAATTGGAGTAACTTGGTCAAAAATGAAAAAAAAAATCGTTGCAAGACCCAATATAGTCAAAATACGGTGAACATTGAAAATTTTAAAGAATTAAAAAAAAATGATGCAGAAAAGGAGAAATTTGTGGAGTTTACAGGCTTCAGATCCAAATTTTGGACGGAAAAACCAAAAATTGTCTATTCCTCAACCCTTGGCCGCTTCTCTCCGCCTTCCATCTCTTCCGCCTCTCCTTCTGCGGCTCTCTTCGCGTCGCTCTCGTTTCGGCGATCATCTCCCTCCTTTTCGCCGTCGTAGAAGTCTCCGTCGTCGGCGATCATCCGATCAGTCACTTCGGACGGAAGACGTTGGTCCGGATCGGCAGCGTCCATTTGGGCTGAGTCGTCGTTGAGGCTGACCAGGGCGTCGTCCGGAATCGCTGAAAAATAGATAATTAGAATGTTGAAATGCTATCTTGAGATCAAAATTCTAGCGTTTCATTGGATTTTCTGGCTGAAAACCTAAGATTTACAAAATTTGAACTAAAAATTGTGTTTTAAACGTTTGGCTGTCAAAGTTCAACCAAAAGGCATTGTCAGTGACATTTCCAACGATAAGAAACAAGTGAAAATTTCAATTTCCGTTAATTTCCCGTTTTTTTCACGAATTGTGGCCGATTTTTACGTTTTTAGCGGCAAACGATTCACAAGAACACCATTTTCTACAAAATTCCCAGTTTTTGATGACTTTCCTGTCCGTTTTCCGCAATTCCCCCCAAACTTACGTCTCATCTGCACACTCGGCACGAACGTCAACTTCTCCAGATTGGCAATGACATCCGTTTGCAACTTCGCCAACATATCCGCATTGTTCTCATTCGCCGCGTTGGACGCCTCAATATGAAGACGATAGTTGGGTCCAAAGTACTCAAAGTAGTCGTTGTACGGCAACTCGTTCGGCACCTCCTTGTCCACAGCGATCGACGTCTCGAATGTCCAGCATCTGGCGACGTTGCGCGGTGTGTATCCGCCACCGCCGACCATCATCAGCGGAACGTTGTAGGCGCGGAAGAACCGAGCGCACTCTCCGTGTCCTTTGAGGGTCAGGTTGAACGGACCCAGACGATCTCCATTCAGCGAATCGGCTCCGCATTGGAGAACAACGGCGGACGGATCGAAACGCTCCATGACTTTGGCCATGACCGGCTTGAAAATGCTCTGATAAGCGCTATCAGTGATACCGTCTCTCAGCGGAACGTTCACCGAGTACAACTTGCCCTTGCCGGCTCCAATGTCCTTCAAATCTCCGGTTCCGGGGAAGAAGTCTCCGTACTTGTGGAAAGACACCGTCATGACTCGATCCGTCGTGTAGAACGCCTCCTCGACTCCGTCTCCGTGATGCACGTCGATGTCAACGTAAAGAACGCGTTTGTGGTACTTGAGAAGCTCCAGAATACCCAGAACGATGTCGTTGGTGTAGCAGAAGCCGGAAGCCTCGCTTTTCTTGGCGTGATGGAGACCGCCCATCCAGTTGATGGCGATGTCGACTTTTTTCTTGTTCAACTTGGTGGCGGCGGCCAGCGAACCGCCGGAACTCAGCTGACAGAACTCGTAGAGACCGTCGAACAGTGGACAGTCCTCGCCGACGTTGACTGCAAAAATTTCGAGGATTTTTTTTTCAGTTAATTTCAATCACTTTCCACCTACATTTCAACATCTGCTTGTTGAACGACTTCAAATTGTCCGGATTCGCACTCTTCAAGAACGTCATGTACTCGTCGGTGTGGAAACGAGTCATATCGTCGAACGAAGCTGGGAATGGACGCTGGAAATCAAAAAAATCAGAAAACTAGTGAAAAACTTGCAAAACACTCACGAAAATCTCCAAATTCCGGTACAATCCGTAGTTCAGCACCAGATGATGGGTCATGCGAATACGATGCGGTTTCATGACGTGTCCCTGGCCATAGTAGTAGTTTCCAATGTTCGAATCGTAGTAATAGGCGACACGGCGCTTGCCGTGCTCTTGCAACGGACCGTTCGAGTTCATTTTTCAAGAGTTGAGGTTGAAGAACTGAAAATGTGCAATTTGAATGAAAAAATTTAGAATGGGAAGGAAATAAGCGAGAAAATTGGGAAAACCAACGGTAACAAGATGAGAAATCAAATAATTAAAGTGTTTTGCAAAACCCTATTCAAATTTTGGCGAAACTATACAAAAATCAGCAAATCTACTGTCAAACAGAATGAATTCACAAAAAAATAGTGCGAA
>LR580909.1:0-33727 GCA_900536345.3 Caenorhabditis sp. 39 LS-2015 | reverse complement strand
TTCATTTCCAATTTTTCCGTTTTTCCGTTTGTCCGGATGTTTTCTGTGCGCATTTGACCCGGTCACGTAAAAATCAAATGGTATTCACGCGGAAATCGATAATTTCTAGAAAAAAAGACACGCCAGCCTGATGCGGCGCAGCCGCACTTTCAGGCTGGTATATTATAAGAATGATATCAACTACAAAAATACGCAAAATATTAAGGGCTACAACTTCTTACAATTAGTTGACTGTTTTTTAATATCTCTCACGGTTACCGAGATACGCAACGAATCACCCTATTTCAACTCACCACCACTCCATTCTCCTTTCCAAATACCACCACAGTATACCCAGCCGGACACGAAACCTTATCAGGGCATACATCATCCGGCACAAAATTATCACTGGCAGATGTCATTCGTTTTCCGGCGATATTCGGGTAGAATGGGTTGGTGCCGACGAGAGACTCGATATTCGATTCGTCCATGTACTCGAACGGACAGCCGCAGGACACTCGGGGTACTGGAAAATCGATATTTAGTGGTATTGATTGATTTTAATTGATATCGATGTAAATCAATCTATGTTGATCATCGATAACATCTATCGATAACAATATCGATAACATCATCAATAACATCTATCGATAACAATCAAAATTGGTTAAAACTGGTTGCAATAGATCGATACCAGTTGAAATAGGTTAAAATCAGCTTCAATCGATTGATATTGATTGAAATTGATCAAAATCAATCGATAACGACTGCATTTGATTGAAATTGATCAATAGCAGTCGAGATCGATCGATATCGAGTAATATCGATTGAAGTTAATTGATAACACGGAAAATTGGTTGAAATCAATCAATATTTATCGATAGCTGTTAAACCGGATGGCATAGGTTGAAGCTGATTAAAATTGGTTAAAATCAATAGATATTGATTGATATAGGTTGAAATCTGTCGAGCACAATTAAAATCAATATCAATCGATCGAAATCTATCGATATCGGCAAAAATCACTCGATATCTATTGAAATCGGGGAAACCAATCAATATTCACCCATTTCGGCCTATATCGATTGAAATCGACTGAATTGATACCCAAATTCTCTAAAATTAAAAGTTTTCAGTTGTAACGTTTTACAACTATCGAAAAATGCGAAATAATGGGCTCATATTAATGACATTTGATTATATCGATTGATTTCCATCAATATCGATCGATATGCCTCCCAACTCACCAAAACAAGCAAATCCAGCATCTGTCATAATATTTCCGTCGATAATCCAATACTTGACACTATCCAAATTGTCATTTTCACCTAATGGAGACCTCTTGCACTGGATGACGGGCGGTTGATCCGGCGAGTACTAAACGACAAAAATCGATAAGGATTTCGAGTCTAAGTACCTACCATTCTCGGTTTCAAATTCCGTCCCAAAATCGTCAACTTCGAGTCGGCTGGACATTGAATCGAAACTTCCGAACAGTCCGAGTCATCTGACGGAATCGAAAGTTGACCGGAAACCGCGCGATACGCGGGTTTCAAAATGTTCGATTTGTCGTAGAGTCGGAGGTATTCGGGATTTGAAAAGACGTCCAGAATCGGAGGACAACCACAGGGAGTTGGGGCTGCAAGATGGTCGGGCTTTGAGGGGAAGAAGGACGACGTTTCGCAACCGGGCAATTTTGGAGTTGCTGAACTTTGTGAAAGGAGACAAATAGACAGTAATCGCAGATATATATAAACTTGGCAATGACACTTTGCTACCCCGACACTTCGCAACCATAATTTTCTAGAAATGTGACACTTCGCAACATCGACATTTCGCAACTCAAAGCTCCACAACCATCAAAACTAGCTACCCCGACACTTCGCAACCATCAAAAGCAGCTACCCCGACATTTCGCAACCCCCTTTGCTTACTGTAATTCGCCGGCTGATAATCGAGCGGATTGATGTATCCTCGACAAGTAAACGCTGCTTCATACAACGGAAAATGGTTCAAATACCACAAATATCCGACACAAGTGACCTCTGTCATAACGACAGGGGATACTGTACTCAGCTGAAAAATTGGATAGCTACAGTAACCCGGGATACTGTACTCACCAAGAAGTCGTAAGACTCTTCCAAACTGCTATAGTAAACCAGGGCGTTCGGATCGTTGCAAGTCACTTGTACCATGTCGCATTGTCCGTCGACTTGAGTCACCGATGCGTCATTTTGCCAAAAGTTCTGACAGCCGTTACACGTGGCATCTTGCAGTGCGAACGTCATATTATCGATTTTCGCGCCGTTGAATTGCCATTCGTAGGAACCGTTGTGGAGGACGCATGAGATGTCCGTGGGAGAGAAACGAGTCGTCTGGTCGTCGGAAGGCAGGAAACGACGGTTCTGCAGAGGAGAGAGAAATTGAGAGAGGTTTACAGAGTGTAACGTTTCGCAACCGCGATGCTTTTCTACTGCGACGTTTCGCAAGCAAGACAATTTGTAGCTAGGACGCATATTGTTGCTAACTAAGAAATTTTGAATGCGGGAGAATTCAAGCGCGACATTTCGCAATCATGAAAGCTTGCAATTGTGATATTTCGCAACCCAAAGAGTTTTGTAACTGCGACACTTCGCAACCGTACTTTTTTGCTAAAAACCCAAAAAACTCACAAAAATGGGCGGAGCTCCATCTCGGAATACCATAAAGTAGAAGTTATCACTCCTCATATCCGTACAATCCACTTCCAATTGACACGAATCCTTGACAGTGACATTCGGCGACTGCGTCCGTCTACCGGACAGATATGCACCATATTCGAGTCGACTGATGCCCTCCGAATCGATATAATTGATCTGTGGACATTGGCAATCGGCCATATCGATTGGTTGGAAGAGCAGGAAGAGTAGGGGGTAGAACCGAAGCATGGTCGGTTTGAAGGGAAATGGCTGATAACTGTGATAAGGGGTGATGGCTAGATCATGAATATTTATGGGGATCGAATGAGGTGGCGGATGATTTTAAAATGAATTCAAAAAGGAATAAATGGAGTTTAGTTTAGTCTGTTGAACAGTTGATCGAACTTCTGACTTTTGTCTACCGTAAATCGACACATCCCGTAAAATACATACAACAATTTATTCAAAAATGCTTTCCAAGTTTTCACCATAGAATCTGAACAAACGAGTTGAAAGAATCACGGAAAAAGAAGGCCAGCATTACGGTAAAAAGACAAATGGAAATCATGAAAAGCGGATGGGTGATCTTTGGTGTTGTTCCTCCAAAAAGTTTGGTTAGAACAACGTCCACAGTGAGACGGTATCTCAGATTGTAAGCTTCATCACCAAGTAGCACAAAGGTTCTGGGATCAAGTCTGGAAATATGTATACATCTATACCCGAGCAACTTCCTAATCCCTCTCGCCCGTAAAACTTCAACGGCTTGTCGGCCTTATTGAGGCGCCTCAGCAGCATGTACTGGGCGTATGCTTCAATCTTCGCATCCGAAATTCTCTCCCAAACCGGCTTCTTTTTCTGCTTCTCCTTCAGGAGTTTTATCGTAGAATTCAAGACGATTCTTTTGGAATATTCACACTTCACCATGTATTTTGGTGGCATATTGGCGGCTTCTAGAATTGACTGGAAGAGGGAAGCTTTGAGCAACGGGAATCTTGGGCGGTTCTTACAATTAGTTTGTTCACGTGTCATTGAGGTCAACACGTTTTGATTGTAAAACCTTTACGAACTCACTATTTAACACGATACCAACTATTCCTACTTTGAAATAGAATTGAAGGTACTATTGCAATGCAAACCATTTTGAAATTTAATTCTTCACTTTCAAACGTTTATCTAAAAAAACAAACAAAGCGACAAACTGGTTACAAAAAGATATTCACCAGAAAATATGAACAAGCCAGTCGCAGTGGCGATAGAGTCCGATTGTCGAAAAGCCGAGAGTCAAGAACAGGATCATGGTACACAGTGGATTGGGCCAAGTAGCCAACGACGACGTCTTCTTCTTCTCCTTCTCCTCCCCCATGAGCTTCGTCAAAACGCAATAAAAGGGTATTGTGTATTTCAGCGTGCCAAGTTCCAACGCTATTTTATCCAACATTTTGAAATCGGGTCTGTAATATAAAAAAACAAGATGTTGACGACCAAGATCTTCGTTTTTCTATTATTTTCTAGCCGTTAAAATGAGCTACTTGACCTAGAAATTGCAAGCCGCGACACGCAACGCGCGATTTTCACCGGTTTGTTATGCGCCTTGAAACAGTAATCCAAAAATCAGAAAATTTGCGTTATAAACTGTAAATATTATGTTTTTGTTTAAAGGCGCATAACAACTTGACAAAAAAACTTGACTGTGGCGCTGCGAGAGTTGCGCGTTGCGTATCGCGTCGCGGCCTGCATTTTTTAGGCCAAGTAGCTCATTTTAACGGCTAGAAAACAATACAAATGGAGCACAAGGATGTCTCCGAAATCGCGCATTACGGACGAGGTGGTGCACCATATGGGCATTGGCGATTTTTCCGAATTTAAAACTGACTTCTTACGCTTCGTCGCCCAGATCATCAACCCATTCTCTGGATCCTTTTCCATCTCATAAAAAAAGTCAAAAACCCTCTCAATCTGCTCGTCCGTGAATCGATCCCACTCGCGCTTAGTCTCCTGATTCTTCTTGAGCATGGCCATCAAAACTCTCGCGTCGCGAAAATAATTTTCTCTTGGTTCACTGTAATTGAATCATATCAATATCAATTGGTTGCCAAACGTCGTCCTTCTGTCAACTAACTCGTTTCTGTCCGGAGGCCTTGCATCTTGCTTCATCATGGCTGCACGAGTTCGAATTTCGTAGGCCAATGAGTCATTCAGTGAATCCATTTGCTTTTTGATTTTCTTGAGCGCTTCAAAGTTGAAACTGCAAAATTTAGTCAAACAAAATGATTAACTGTCAACTAAAGAAGCCCCCTGGAACGCGCCGCTTATAATTCTCACTCAGCCAATTCCAAAGTCCATTCTCCCGGTCCATCTCCATTGCCAAATGAATCTGGCAAGCCATTTCAAGATGCTCATGACGGATTCGTTGCCAGACCGGCTTCTTCAACTGATTCTCCTTGACCATTTCCAATTTCACTTGCCTGCTAAGCATGAGAGTCGGGTAGATAGCGTCGCTCACGGAAGGATCATTGTATCGGAAAAGGTTATTGATAGCGGCCACGGCATTATAGATTCTCTTTTCATTTTCATTGGCCATAGTGTTTCGAAATGTTTCAAAGTCGGCACTTCAATGGTACTATACCGTTTGACGTATATATCTTGGTAACGAAGAGAAATATGAAACTAAAAGATGCTAAAGCAATTAACTCGGATATGAAGGTCAAAATAGTTGCCACGTGTGTGCGTCATCCACTATTTGTAAGATTTCACGCGAAAATGTTGTGGACCTTCAAACTTCACCAACTGGAGCGTTTGTCTTTCTCGAAAAACGGCCTTTTCTCTTTTTCTTACAATCAGCCAGCTCCCGGAGCAAATTAGCCAATTTTGAAGATGAATTCAAAGTGGTCCAAGCGTATTCTTTCAATCGCGCAAGATTTCACACAGCTGTAAATCAATCGGCATTTAGAGAACAGAAAATTTTGAAACAAAACATTTAAACTCTTGAAAAACTTTATTCAGAACAGAAAAAGACACGCAGAAAATCAAGAAAAAATCTAGAGAAAATCTACAAAAGCGACTTTAAAAAATCCTGGAAAAAGACGGCCGAGAAGACGGTAAGAAGGCAAATGGAAATGATGAACAATGGGCTGCCATTGATGATGCCCCAAAATAATGAACGATGAGCTGTCAGTGGAACTTCAGCTTCAGAAGTCTTCATGTTCAATCCTCTCTCCCGCCAGGCTTCCAAAACCCGGATTTTGTACTCTCTCAACTGTCTTATCTCATGAAACTCTGCCGATGTTTGGTTCATGTAGTCGAGGCCAAAACTGCAATGAATACATCATATTTTTTGGAGGGGTCCTTTGAAAATACTCACTTTCCAATGGCCATCATTGTAAAGTCCACGTAGGCCTTTTCTGTACTCGGGCCGACGATAAATTTGAAAAATTCGCGGATCAACTTGCCAGGAATTCGATCCCGAACATTCCTCTTCGCCTTCTGTTTCTCTTTCATCATCGCTTCCATTACAACCATCGTAATTGCTTTTTCTTCATTCTCATCCGGAGTATTATAATAAGTTCCCGTCTTGCGATGAGCACCCAGTATTTCGGAGGCGTTGTCCTCCACCAACTTCTTCATATTGGTTTTGGATGCAGAAATCATCTAGGATGGTCTTGAAGAACCACGGTTTTGAGCAACAATAAAGAGTGGGAATCTTGCGGCAGTCCGTAGTTTGCTTACGTGTCATTGAGGTGAACACGTTTTGATTTAATTTATGTACGAGCAAAATCTAATTGTGATAATAACAATGAAAGAAGGAAATCGACCAGAGGGCATGGAATGGCCTAGAAAATGCAAGCCGCGACGCGACACGCGACGCATGGGTTCTGCAGTCAAGTTTTTTCACCAAGTTGTTATGCGCCTTTAAAACGAAACGGCATACGGTTTCTAACGCAAATTTTTTTGATTTTTGGGTTTCTGTTTAAAGGCGCATAACAATTTTAAAAAATAGACTGTAGCGCTGCGAGACCCAGCCCAAGTAGCGCTTTTTTTTTTAAAATTTTCGTGGCTGATTTGCTTGTCAATGAGTTAAACGCGTTTTTCTTAATTTGGCTTTTTCGGAGACATGGTACTAGTCTCCAAGTAGTTATACCGACTTTGTTGACGGCTCAAAAAATGCAGAATTGTGTTACTCACTCAACTTTTCAATTTTGCACATTTTTAAAAAAATGGACTTGATCTGGCGAAAGAATTCAAAATCCAGATCCACTTTCTCAGGCAAAGTTCCAACCTTCATGAAAATGAAAATATTACATTTCAGAGAACGTTCAAAAAACTTCATTAAGAACAGAAAACAAAAACCCCCAAACTTCTACAAAAGCGATTTTAAAAAATCCTGGAAAAAGACAGCCGAGAAGACGGCGGCAAGAATGCAAATGGACACCATGAACAATGTTCTGCCATTGATGATACTCCAAAATAATGAACGATGGGTTGTCAGTGGTACTTCAGAAGACTTCATGTCCATTACTCTCTTCCGCCAGGCGTCCAACACCCGGACTTTGTACTCATTCGTCTGTTTTATCGCACGAATTTCTGTCCATATTTGGTTCGCGTATTCGGGGCCAAAACTGTAATAAAAAATCGTATTTTTTGAAGATACCTATCTTCACAGTCGTGAGAATCTCTTTGCAAATACTCACTATTTAGTGGCCATCGTTACATAGTTCACGTAGGCATTTTCTATATCTGGACTGAAGGCCATTTGGAAAAACTCGTCGAGCAGTATGGCCGGAATCCGATTCCGGACATTTCTCTTCGCCTTTTGTTTCTCCCACATCATCGCCTCCACAACACGCATCGCAGTTTCCTTTTCTCCATTGTCATTCCTCTTAGTTATCCATTTGAGACAAGGGATCAGTATTCCGAGGAGGATCCTCTCAATCAATGTTCTGTTGCAGTTTTCTGTCCTTTCGTTTTGCACTTCATTGGATGCGAAAGTCATCTAGGATGGTCAATGAAGAGTGATAATCTTGCGACAGTTCATAGTTTGCTTACGTGTCATTGAGGTGAACACGTTTTGATTTGATTGATGTACGAGCAAAATCTGATTGTGACAATGAGAGAAGATTTAAATAAAAAAATTTCGTGACACGTCGCACTGATTCGCTTGACAATGAGTTAAACGCGTTTTCTTAATTTCTGCGGTTGACTTTTTCAGAGACAGTCTCCTAGTAGTCATACCTACTTTGTTGACGGCTCAAAAATTGCAGAATTGCTTTATGCAACTTTTCATTTTGGCACATTTTTGAAAAATGAACTTGATCTGACGAAAGAGTTTGAAATCCTGATCCAGTTTTTCAGGCAAAGTTTCAACTTGAAATTGGAACTCCTCGCAAGGTTTCGTAATAATGAAACTCAAATTTCAGAAAACGCTTAAAAAACTTCATTAGGCACAGTAAAAACACCCAGAAACTTCTACAAAAGCGATTTAAAAAAATCCTGGAAGATGGTGGCCGAAAGGGCGGTAAGAAGGCAAATGGACACCATGAACAGTGTTCTGCCATTGATACTGGGTTTACTTTGCTTCGGACTTTTCAATTATCAGTTTTTCAATCTTCGAAGCTGAACTCTTCAATTTCTCCACGTCCTTTCTTGAAACTCTGGCAACAGATTTCTCAACGACTTCACCCAAAGGCTCTTCGCAAACACCATCAACTTTTTTCTTCTTCTGCATGGCGTCAACAAGCCGGACTTTGAACGCATTCGTCGCTTTTATCTCACGGAGTTCTGCGTGTATTTTGAGCAAGTAGTTTGGGTCGAAACTGCAAGCAATTTTCAAACTTGGAAACTAGATTTCCTTTGAAAACACTCACTTTGCAATGATCATGAACATCATAAAGTTCCCATAGGCAATCTCTATATCTGGACTGAGGGACATTTTGAAAAACTCGTCAAGCAGTTGTTCCGGAATCCGATCTTCGACATTCCTTTTCCCCGTCTGCTTCTCCTTCAGCATCGCTTCCAGAACACGCGTCACAATTTCCTTTTCTCCATTGTCATCCGACGGAGTCGTGGTTACCGATTTGAGATGAGGGCTCAGTATTCCGGAGATGCCCCTCACCAACTCCACGGTGGGGTTTTTTTTCGGTTCGGGTGCAGAAGTCATCGAGGCTGGTCTTGAGAAACCACGGTTTTGAACAACAATGAATAGTGAAAATCTTGCGGCAGTTTAAAGTTTGTATACGTGTCATTGAGGTGAACACGTTTTGATTTGATTTATGTACGAGCAAAATCAGATTGGGATAATAACAATGAGAGATGGAAATCGACCAGAGGGCATGGAAAACAGAGTTGTAAGAGAGAAAAAAACATCAAAAAAGTATCGAGCTGTGATTGACCAAGGCGTTTGTCCTTATGAGAGCTCGGGAATTGCGGACGAGAGTGCGATAGAGCACGTTTGCAATTTCGATGAATTTTAGCCTTTTTATTGGAAAATCTTGAAAAATGGAATTTAATGGGCATTTTTGATGATTTTTCGCAATTTTTCGCAAAATTTGATTAAAAAGAGGAAAGCGGAGTTTCAGTTTCAAGGTTAGTCCTGAAAAACTGGGTTTCGAATTTTTCCGGTTGATCGAGTTCATTTTTTTTTAATTTCGGAAAGAGAACAAACAACTACAAATTCATCGCTTAAAAAACTTCATTCAGAACAGAAAAAACACCCAGAAACTTAGACTTGGCAAAAAATATTCAAAAAAGCGATTTTAAAAAATCCTGGAAAATGAAGGCCGAGAAGACGGTGAAAAGGCAAATGGACACCATGAACAATGTTTGGCCATTGATACTGATACTCGGGGTACTGATACTGATACCCCAAAAACTGTTGCGTTTGGACTTTTTGATTTTCTGTTGCTTTCGAAACTTGCAGGGTATCTTCAACTTCTTCACGTCTTTTTTCGTCTTCATTCCCTTAATCTGTCGCGACAATGGCCCCGGAAGATTGATTTCGAAAACCGGGGTGACCACCGACTTTGGATTGAATTTTTGTCCCGGATTGGCGGCCCTGCAAGCAATATCATATGAGCGACGTTTCGCAACCAACAAAGCACTTACAGGAACTTCTTCTTCTCCGCCTTCACATTGTAATAATCCACATACAGATACGCGCCTTTCTCCGAAACTTCATCCTCCGTCATTCCGGCTGCTCTCATCTTCGCCATCTTTTCGAGCACTCTTTTGGGGTACACCGGTTTCGTGTAACGATTCGATTCACAGACAGAAGACTCCGATCCAGAAGTTGTGACGTCAGAAAACGCGTCGTCATCATCAGGGATTCCAGCCTCCGTGTGGAATTGCAGTGGCATTGCGGATTGTAGATGGGAGTGAGAGTGAACAACAAGTTGAGTTGGACAATGAATCAATTTTGAGCTCGGGTCATCAAAGTTGGTTGTCATCTAGATCTAGGGCAACACTTTTTGATTAAAAATCCGAGAAAAAATGAAGCGTGGAAAATGTAAAAAAGAACTGAAGAAAAAGTAAGTGGTCAATGCTCGTAAATCGACACAACTTCTAATTCAAATATCTCACTTAAAAAGCTTGCAAGCGCGGTCATTTTCCCACTTTTTTTCTTTCTCGGCCTTTTCTCGACTCACAATATTGAAAACTTTGAAAAAAACTTATTTAGAACAGAGGAAAACACAAACAATCAGAAAATCAAGAGAAAATCAAAAAAGCGATTTGAAAAAATCCTGGAAAATGATGGCCGAAAAGGCGGTAAGAAAGCAAATGGAAACGACAAAGAATGATCTGTCAAGGAGACTCCAAGCACGAGTTTGGCTGGGTTTTTCGATGATCGGCTTTTCAATGTTCCAAGCCAGAACCTTCAACTTCTTCACGTCCTTTCTCGAAATTCTGGGAACACATCTGTTGACGACTCTCGGAACAACCTCATCGTCTTCTTCAGCAATTTGAATCTTTACCATTTCCGTCTTCTTGTTGAAATTCGATCCCCACTCCGCATTTGTGCTGAAAAAAACGGTTCATAGGACATTTCGCAGTGTGGCATTACGACATCTCGCAACCAGGTGAAAGTAAGAGTGTAGACTTACAGTGCTTCTTTGGGAACAACTTTCCCGAAGAATTCAGGAGACGTGACTTCAAAAATCTTCACATCATCCTCGACCACGTCTTCTTCCGATCCTCGCATCTTCCCCGATTTTGCTGTCGGCTCATAGAAAGTAGTCAGTCCCATATCTGCGTTTTTACTGGAAAAAAAACAGTTTTCTACAGGATGCGTGCCACTACGACGTTTTGCAACCAAACTTACAGTTCTTCATCTGGAATCGTGTTCCTTGGCGTTTCAACTTTCAAAGTTGCCATTTTCTTCTTCTTCAAGGCTTCGGCGACCCGGATTCTGAAAGACGGCGCATCCCTGAGTCCGCGAATCTCCGTGTCCAATTTGGCCAGCTTGCCGTCGCCAAATCTGAAGTAAAACTAACTAAACGAGAAGACCCCGACGTTTCGTAACGCGATGTTTCGCAACTCAAAACTGTGTTTCTTTCAAAATGGTCTTTCGAATTTCTTTTTAAATTTCTCGCAACACAATCAATATTAGTGTTTTCTGACAAAAAGAGCTAAATATTGTCTGTTCAAAAATCGCTGCAGTAAATAAAATACGTGGCCGCGGAGACGTGGCCTGGTTGCGTTTTCTAGGCCGCCAAAACCGAAACTTGCGGCTAAACGCGTTTCTCTTATTTTTCACAGTTTTTTCCCATTTTCCTGTTTTTTTTCCGTTTCTTTACTTGTAAAAAATCAGATTAGCCATGTTGAAAAACCTCTTTAAGTTTTTCGATAATTGATTTTCGTCGAAATCGATTAATCCGCCAATTCTGGCCATTTTTCAATTTTCAGCATTTGAAAAATTCATATTTCGAGTTACCCGGGTTCAATTCGCTTTGTTTTCACTAACTTAGATTCAGAAAAGCTTAAACTTTAAATTTCTGTCGCATTGAACAAACTGTGTTGCGATTTTCCCGAAAAAAGTTGTTTTTCCGTATTTTCCCGTCATTTTCTCACCAATTTCGCGATTTCCTCTCAATTTTTGCTGTTTCAGTTATTTTTTACGATTAGAAGCTGGGCCGGAAGGATGCCCAACTCAAGGAAAAAGGAAATGAAAAGATTCCGAGGATCTGGACGGAAAACCCGAAATCCGAGGTCGACGGCGAGCACTGACTGGGAAAAGCGGAATTCGGTGAAAACGAGGAGAAGGAGCAACATTGTGACCGGACGGACTACGGAATTGGCTCAAAATTGGCGAGGGAAAGGACACGAACCACCTTTGGTAAGTTTTTCACTAAACATTGACAAGATTTACCAAAAACTGGCGCTCCAGCGGCCAAATTCAACGAGTTCGGCGGATCAATGCAGTGACGGAGGAGCAGGATGATGCGGAAGTTGCGAGAATCGAATGGAAACGATGTGATGAGGTTATGTGGAAACTTTAGTTTCGTATGTTTGAGCTTTCGATTCTCGCGTCTTCCTGCTCCTCCGTTCTCCTCCGCCACGGCATTGACCCGCTGAAATTGTTGAATTTGGCGTCTGGAACGCCAGTTTTTGGTAAATCTCGTTAATTTTTAGTGAAAAACTTACCGAATATAATTCGTGTCCTCTCCCTCCTCGATTTCGAGCGTATTCCGTCGTCCGTCCGGTCACATTGTTGCTCCTTCTCCTCGTTTTCGGTGAATTTCGCTTTTCCCAGTCAGTGTTCACCGTCGACCTCGGATTTCGGGTTTCCCGTCCAAATCCTCGGAAAATTGTCGTTTCCTTTTTCCTTGAGTTGGTTTTGCTTCCAAAAAAGAATAACCAAAACAACAAAAAATTGAGAGGAAATCGCGAAAATATTGAGAAAATGACGAAAAATATGGAAAAATAACTTTTTTCGAGGAAAATCGCAACAGAGTTTTTTCAAGGCGACATAAATTTGAAGTTTAAGCTCTTCTGAATCTAAATTAGTAAAAACAAAGCGAATTAAACCCCGGTAACTCGAAATATTAAATTTTTCAAAGAAAATTGAAAAATGGCCAGAATTGGCCGATTTCGACGAAAATCAATTATCTAAAAACAAAGAGGTTTTTCAACATGGTTAGTTTGATTTTTACAAGTAAAGAAACGAGAAAAAGCAGGAGAATGTGAAAAAAAAACAGAAAAATAAGAAAAAATCACTCAGCCAATTTCGGTTTTGGCTTGGCGAAAAAACTTGACCTTAGCGTTGCGAAATACCGGTTTTCCACTAACTTGAAATAGCTCTCCTGTAGAAACTTCTCAAAGCCAGACTCTTCCCACATTCCAGCCACCGCTTCCGACAACCCGTCAATCAACTCGTCCGGAATGCACAGTTTCACATTCTTCTTTCCCTTCTGCTTCTCCTTCAGCATCTCCAACAAAACGAGCATCGAAACCGTCTGATCGCCTGTCGATTCTTTCATCATGTTCTGGTAAGTCGTGTCCAGCATGTTGATTCTGAGCCGTTCCACGTCTTCCTTGTTGTAGTCCCTTATGAGGCGATTGATCGAAAATTGGTGGCACTCGTCCATGAGCTCCTCGAACATTTCACGGCTAAGTCTGCAGAGAAATGAATGCTCTTTTTCAAATTTAGAAACCAAAACTTACCCAAAATGCTCAACCGGTCGGGTCACATTATCATCTCGCTGCATGCACCGGAACTGGACATACGCCTCGAGTTGCTCGTCCGTGAATCTCTCCTCAGCCGGCTTCCGCTTCTGATTCTCCTTGAGTAGTTTCAGAGTCTCAACTGTGCTGCCGGATTCAATCATCGAGACCTGTTGTTGCTTTTTCGGGATGGAAGAGTGGCTTGGAATTGAACGAGAATCTTGTTTGTTCGTGTATCGTCAAGGCCAACACGTTTTGATTACAAATCTGGAAAAAATTGAAGCGTGAAACAAAAAAATCGAAAAAAGGTGTACATAATCATGCTGAATATGGGTAAAGACAGGTTTTCAGGACGAGCGGAAAGGAAAAAGGGAAAAATAGAATCTAGAGTATGACTAGAGCAGAAATGATGCAAAAGCGCCGAGAACGGGCAGCGCAACGAGCCACCGTAGTAAAAACTTCGTGGGTGGTCGCGAGAGAGAATGAGAGAGCGCAGACGCGAAACGGAAATGTTGGGCGCGCACTTCAAATTGAGATTAATAATTATGAGTTTACAATATAATTAGTGAATCAACAGCTCGTAAATCGACATTTTATGTAAATTATCACTTACACGGCTTGAAAATCAATAATTACTTCCGGTGGATAAGCGAAACAGTTGAAACTCAACGTAATCTTGATTGAAGGAAAATTGCGACGGAACTAGGAACGGATGAACCAAAAATTGAACCTCAAAACGTCCCGATTTCTTGTATTTTTGAAGAGATTTCCGCAAAATTTCCAGAGAAAAATTACGCAAACATCAATTTTTGATTTGTCTAGAAGGATCTTTAGAAATCGCCAACAATTTTTACGTTTTTATAATTTTTTTAAGCAAAATTTTTTAATGTTTTTTCCGGAACTATTTTCGGCAATTTTTTTTGCCGAAATTGCCGACAGGCTGTTGCTGCCCAAGTCTGGTTCGATCTGTCTATTCCTATCGAAACTTCATTTCGACAAGAAAGTGTCTTCCACTTCCATTCTCTCCCAATAATCCCAAAAAGTTTAAAAAAAAAGCGAGTTGATAAAGTCATGAGAAAAGAAGGCAAATGACAAGTATTGAGTTCTTCCTCTTCCAATCTTCCTAGGGTCCCGTAAGACTTCTATAAGCGGAAGTGTTCTTAATCTTTTGCAACAAGGGATCCGGTAGCTTCATTTCGAAAACCGGCGTGACCACTGACTTTGCGTTGAATTTTTGTCCGGGGTTGGCGGCCCTGTAAGCAATATCATTATTAAAAAGCGACATTACCCCAACCAACTTACAAGAACTTCTTCTTCTCCTTCTTCACATTGTGATAATCCACATACAGATACGAGCCTTTCTCCGAAATTTCATCCTCCGTCTTTCCCGCTTGTCGCATCTTCTCCATCTTGTCGAGCACTCTTTTGGGATACACCCGCTTCGTGAAAGGACTTGATTCACAGACAGAAGGCTCTGATTCAGAAGTTGTGACGTCAGAAAACGCGTCTTCATCATCATGAGCATTGAACGATGGCAGTTCCATCATATTCATTTTGGAATTGATGATTTCCAGGGCGAATTGGTCACTCAGGGAGTCAAATTCAGCGGCTAGTTGCTTGAATGTTTGTGGATCGAGGCTGGAAGGAGAATTACCGTAGACTGGGATCGTAAATCGACACTAGGGGTACCAGGGCTGCTAGACCAGCCAATGGCTACCCAAGGATTCCGCCTAGACATCCCCAACATCTCTCCACTCACCCATAAGACTTCAGCGGTTGAATGATCATATTGTTCTGCTTCCGAGACTGAAACTCGGCATACCCTTCGATCTTCCCATTCGTAATCCGTTGTCGAACTGGCTTCTGTTGCTGCTTCTCCTTCAACAGCTTCACGGTAGCATCGAATACCATTTTCTTATCCTCCGGGTGGTATTTCAGTGGCATTCCGGTTTGTAGATGGGAGTGAAAGTGAGCAACAAGTTGTGATGGGCAATGGAGAGGGAGGAGCTGAGGATGTTGGGCGGTTCAAAGTTTGTTGTCATTTAGGGCAACACGTTTTGATTACAAATTTCAAAAAAATTCCAAGAAAATTTCAAACGTGGAGCACTGAAGACTGGCAGTAGTAAATCCACATTCACTTTTCAATTAGAAAATCAAATCCTTCACATAAAAAAACTTCATTTCGACAAGAAAGAGTTGATAAAGTCAAGAAGACAAAGGACAAGTATCGAGTTCTTCCTCTTCCAATCTTCCTAGTTTCCAGTAAGTCTTCTGTAGGTCTCAGTGTTCTTAATCTGTTGCAACAAGGGCCCCGGAAGATTGATTTCAAAGACCGGGGTGACCACCTTCTTCGGATTGAATTTCCCTCCCGGATTGGCGGCCCTGCAAGCAATATCATAATGAGCGACGTGACATTACCCCAACCAACTTACAGAAACTTCTTCTTCTCCTTCTTCAGATTCTTATACTCCACACAAAGATACGCGCCTCGCAGCTCAATTTGACCCTCCGTCAATCCCGTTTTTCTCAACGTCTCCATCTTTCTAAGCACCCGTTTGGGATACACAGCTTTCGTGTAGGAATTCTTCAGGTTCTCCGACGATTCTCCGCATACAGAAGACTCCGATTCAGAAGTCGATACGTCAGAAAACACGTCGACGCTATCAGCGGGTTTCTGCTTCTCCTGCATCATCCGCTCCTTGGCTTCAAGAATCCGAGTCTTGTATGCATCCGAATCAGAAATCTCATGGTAGTCGGCCGTCATTGCGGCAAGCATCGAATCGGGAAATCTGAAAATTTCAAAAAACTCGAGTTAGTGTCGATTTACGAGCGAGCCTTACTTGTCATGATCGTCCACGTCGAACCACTCCTCCTCCTTGTCATCATCATCATCTTCACAGTCGATCGACAGCGACCACTCCTCAAACTTGTCCACCAGCTCATCCAAAACTCGATCCCGGACCGGCTTCTCCCGCTGTTTCTCCTTGATCATTCCCATCAAGATACGCGTTCCCAAGTCAGCAATTTCCTTGTTATCGAGCGATTGCGTTGGCGATTCCATCATATTCATTTTGGTTGTGAGAAATTCCATGGCGAAGGTTTCGCTCATCGAGTCAAACTCGGCTTCGAGTTGCGTGAACGTTTGCGGGTCAAGGCTGGAAGGAGAAAGGTCATGTTGGGAAAAATCAGAGCAAAGAGTGATCCCTAGGCAACGGCTGAACCAGGATCAAGACCTTAGACAGGGATTGGGATCGTAAATCGACACTAGGTGTACCAGAGCTCTTAGACCAACCGTTGCTAACCAACGGCTAAACCAAGGATCACCTTGCCTTGGCCAGACGTTGGCTAGCCGCATATCGAGAACGGCTATCCAAGGATCCCGCAGCCCTTAGCCAGACGTTACGTACTTCCAACCCAAGCCCTAATCCGGATGGTCAACTTCTCATCAAGCTCATCAAGCTAAATACCCAAGGATCCCGCCTAGCCCTGTCAATACCTCCCCAACATCCCTCCACTCACCCATAAGACTTCAGCGGTTGAATGGCCATACCATTCTGCTTCCGAGACTGATACTCGGCATATCCTTCGATCTTCTCATTCGTAATCCGCTGTCCATCCGGCTTCTGCTGCTGCTTCTCCTTCAACAGCTTCACGGTAGTATCGAAGACCACCTTCTTGTTGTTTCTATCCTCCGTATGGAATTTCAGTGGCATTGCGGCTTGTAGATGGGCGTTAACAGCAAGTTTCGTTGAACAATGGAGAGTGAGGAGCTGAGGATGTTGGGCGGTTCAACGTTGGGTGACGTGTCAATGACCTCTGTTTATCGGGCAAGGGGTACAAAGGTAAACTCGGGTCAACTCGGGTCAACACGCCACAATTTCATATTCCCACTCTCACAATCAATTTGTTTATTTTATTCAAACGTGAAACCTTGGTCTCACTGTCAGTTCTTATTACACGTTTCACGGCAAGGTAGCCCAAGGGAAGAGAAATTTTAAGTTAGGCCACTCACGTGTAAAAATGTAAATTTACGTGAGTGGCCTAACTTTTACGTTAAGTCAAATTTCTCTTCCCTTGGGCTACCTTGCCGTGAAACGTGTAATATTTACGTGAAAACGATGTCAGAAGAGAAGAAAAGGATTAAGTGACACTGACAGTAGTCATTGTTCGTAAATCGACATTTAGAGAACTTCAAATAAATTACTTTAAACACTTCATTTTGCCAAAAAAATGATCTCCAAAAATTCAAAGAAGCGAGTTGATAAAGTCATGGAAAAAGAGGACAAATACCATATTTCTAATTTCCAGAAAGCTTTCTGTTGGCCCTAGTGTTGTTAATCAGTTGCAGCAAGGGCCCCGGAAAGCCCATTTGGAAGACCGGCGTGACCACATTCTTCTGATTGAATTTCCCTCCCGGATTGGCGGCCCTGCAAGCCATATCATATGAGCGACGTTTCGCAACCAATGCACTTACAGGAACTTCTTCTTCTCCTTCTTCAGATGCTTATAATTTACATACAGATACGAGCCTTTCTCCGAAACTTCATCCTCCGTCTTTCCCGCTTCTCTCATCTTCTCCATCTTGTCAAGCACTCTTTTGGGATACACCCGCTTGGCATAAGAATTCTTCACATTCTCAGTGTCCGATTCATAATCCGAGATGTCCGAAAACTCGTCGTCGTTATCAGTAGTAATTCGCATCTCCTGCATCATCCGCTCCTTGGATTCAAGAAGCCGAGTCTTGAACTCATCTGAATCCGAAATCTCATGGCAGTCGGCCGTCATTGCGGCAAGCATCGAATCGGGAAATCTGAAAATTTCAAAAAACTCGAGTTAGTGTCGATTTACGAGCGAGCCTTACTTGTCATGATCGTCCACGTCGAACCACTCCTCCTCCTTGTCATCATCATCATCTTCACAGTCGATCGACAGCGACCACTCCTCAAACTTGTCCACCAGCTCATCCAAAACTCGATCCCGGACCGGCTTCTCCCTCTGTTTCTCCTTGATCATTCCCATCAAGATACGCGTTCCCAAGTCAGCAATTTCCCTTTGATCGAACGATGATGCTGGCGATCCCATCGTATTCATTTTGGATTGGAGAAATTCCTTGACGAAAGTATCGCGCAGGGAGTCAAACTCGGCGTTGAGTTGCTTGAATGTTTGCGGGTCGAGGCTGGAACGAAAATTGCCGTGAGTGATCCTAGACCAGTCGTTGTTTACTCGTTGGCATCGACAACGGAAGGCTCGGGATAATATCAAACCTTGCGCAGCCGTTGACAAGATCTAACAGACACTAATCGTAAAGCGACCCTAGGGGTACTTGTGATCCCACCTTGCTTTGGTCAGACGTTCATAAAGGGGCATGCGTAAGGGGGGGGGGGGCACACATGAACATAAACATGAGCACAAAGTTTAACAGAGGCTTGATAGGGACGTGGACATGAAGAGCTTGCAATTGTTACTTGGGGAAAGCTGAGGGGATATTGAGGGGGTGGGAATGCTTGATCTCCGATTCAGCGATTAGTCAAGTTCTCACCCAGGCAACAGCTACCCAAGGATACCGTCTTACCCAGCCAAGACCTCCCCATCATCCCTCCACTCACCCATAAAATTTCAGCGGTTGGATAATCATATCACACAGCTTCCGAGACTGAAACTCGGCATATCCTTCGATCTTCTCATTCGTAATCCGCTGTCCATCCGGCTTCTGCTGCTGCTTTTCCTTCAGCAACTTCACGGTAGTATCGAAAACAGCTTTCTTATGGTTTCTATCTTCCGGGTGAAATTGCAGTGGCATTACGGATTGTAGATGGGCGTGAACAACAAAGTGTTGGACAATGGAGAGTGAGGAGTTGAGGGTGTTGGGCGGTTCAACGTTTGATGACGTGTCAATTAGGGCAACACATTTTGATTACAAATCTGAGAAAAATTCGAGAAAAGTTGAAGCGTGGAAATCTGAAGGAAAGGTCAGTGGTCAATGCTCGTAAATCGACATAACTTCAAATTAAAATATCTAACTAAACAACACTTCATTTTGCCAACTACATAAATGATCTCTTTGTTCCAGTAAATCTACACTGACAACCTTTACCATTTAAAAAATTTCATTTAGAACAAAAGAAAGAGTCCAGAAACTTTCTCCAAAAATCTAGACAAACAAGTTAAAAAAATCATGGTAAAAGACGGCCGAAAAAGCGGTAAGAAGGCAAATGGAAACGATGAACAATGGTCTGCCGGCAAATCTCGAAGTTTCGCTCGGCTTAGTGGCAACGAGTTGGGTGACAGTGTTGTCAGTTAGTTGAATCTCTCCCTCGTCTTCCGAATTATCAGAATCACTCTTCTCCTGCTTCTCCATGCCCATTTCCGACTTCTTCAAGGCTTCAGCAAAGCGGACTTTGAACAAATTCGTCTTTTTGATCTCAAGAGCTTCCTTCTGTATGTTAGTCACAGCCGCATGGTTGAATCTGAAATTGAAAATGTTTTCTAATAATTGGGTTGTTGGTCCTCGACTTGAGTCAGGTATTGGGTCAGGTATTGGACCGGGCTTAGTCAGAAAAACAGTCCGGAACATTTAGAGGATCAAGCCAGACCGCTTTCTGATTGGAACAATCCCGGAAGCAAGCCGTTTTTTGACTCCATTTGGGCTAATCCTAAGCTAGCGTCGATTTACGAGCTATGTCGATATACAACGGTTCCTTGAATCTTATATGCACTCACGTGTTAAAGTTGGCCTTCAAATAAGTCCCGAAAGCAGCCTCTCTGTCCTTACTCAACGATATCTCCGCAACCTCGTCAATCATCTTGTCCGAGATCCGATCCTTCCCATTCTTCTTCTTCTTCTGCTCCTCTTTGAGCATTTCGAACAAAACAGCCAACGTAACTTTCTTATCCTCATCAACCTCATTATCTCGCGTCAAATCATCAATCATGATGTTGAAAAGACTCCCCATCATGCTGATTCCCATTTCCATAAACGTCTTCTTATCCACCATGCGATTTCTTGCCGCGGGGTTTGGGGAGTATGGTCCAGTGACATTCGGAGCCACCTTCTTCTTTGTTGCTGCTTCGAGAGTCTTGACTTTGGCAATTTCAGCTACTATGCGACCCCTTAATTCGTAGAATTCATCGTTAAGTTGATCAACCGTTTGCTCGTCGAGTCTGCAAAATCAAAAATGACGTTTCATCACAAAACGACCTCGATAGCACCTACCCAAAATACTCGAAGGCTTCAGCTGCCAGCGCTATACTCTCCTGCCTCAGACTCATATACTTGTCGTATGCTTCAATCTTCGCATTCGAGATTCTCTGCCCAATCGGCTTCTTCTTCTGATTCTCTTTCAGCAGTTTCAGCTTAGCATAGGAGACGAGCCGTATGGAATCCGCATTCATCGCAAGGTGTTCGGCTTGCAAGAGGAACTTGAAAAACCAAGTTTTGAGCAGCAATAACAAGGGAGAACTTCAGATGGGCGGTTCAAAGTTTGTTGTCATCTAGCATCTAGGGCAACACGTTTTGATTACAAATATGGGAAAAATTGATTGATTGAAACGTGGAACTCTCACTTCCCGTAAATCTACACTGAACTTACAATTAGCACTTAAAAAACTTCATTGACAACTGTGAGAAGCAAAAGAAAACGTCCAGGAACTTTCTCCAAAACTCTAGACAAACAAGTTAAAGAAATCATGGTAAAAGACGGCCGAAAGAGCGGTAAAAAGGCAAATGGAAACGATGAACAATGAGCTGCCGGCAAACTTTGAAGTTTTGTTGGACTTTGTGGCAACGAACTGGGAGACAGTGTTGCCAGTTAGTTGAATCTCTTCCTCGTCTTCCGAATCATCAGAATCACTCTTCTTCTGCGCCTGCATGGCTTCCGCAAAGCGGACTTTGAACGAGTTCGTCTTTTTGATCTCAAGAGCCTCCTTCTGTATGTTACACACAGCCACATGGTCAAATCTGGAATTGAGAATTTTTTCCAATAATTATATACTCACACGGAGACACAACTAGGGTCAAATAGCGCTCTAGTTTAAGCATTATGCCATTTCGCTGCTGGCGCACTGAGTATTCAACATGAGCGCGGTAATTCAGCTGTTCCATTAAGGCGCCTTGTCAGAGAACAGTAATACAAATAAAATAAAAACTCACGAGCGATAGTTCGCCTTCAAATGAATCCAAAAAGCAGCCTCTCTGTGCTCACTCAAAGCCATCTCCGCAACCTTGTCAATCATATTGTCCGAGATCCGATCCTTGACATTCTTCTTCTTCTTCTGCTCCTCCTTGACCATTTCGAACAAAACAGCCAATGTAACTTTCTCATCTTCATCAACCGCATTATCACACGTCAAATCATCGATCATAAAGTTGAAAACACCTGCCATCATGCTCATTACACCTTCCATGGCCTTCTTCTTATCCATGCGATTATATGTCGCGGGGTTTTGAGAATACGGTCCTCTGTATGTAGAATGCATCTTGTAGAATGGACCCGGAAGTTAGGTTTTTGAACGACAATAAAAAGGGGGAAAATAACTTTGAAAGGGCGGTTCAAAGTTTATTGCCATCTAGAATATAGGGAAACACGTTTTGATTACAAATCTAAGAAAAAAAACACTGAAAAAAGGTGTGAAACGCGTTAAGCGACAGCGCGTCAACCCAAAAGCGCGTTTTTGGGGAGCGGCCATCAGTCATGATAAATCAGCCTGAACGTGCGGCTGCGCCGCATCAGGCTGGCGTGCCATTTGATTTTTTCGTGACCCCAGGTCAAATACGCACCCGATACGCTTACGGATTGACGATTTGGTCGCTTAACGTGCGTTTCAATCTCTTTATTAGTGTTTCCCACTTTCTCAGATTTGTAATCAAAACGTGTTGCCCTTGATGACACGTAGCCAAACTGTGAACCGCCTGAAATGAGATTCCGACTCTTCATTGTTGCTCAGAAAGTCCTTTCTGCCAGCCAGTATGCCGCTGGACAAGATAAATGATGATACGAAGCGAATTGTCTCCGAAGTTTCTGTGAAACTGCTCAAAGAGAAACAGGAACAGAAGCAGGTTGGGCAGAGAATCACGGATGAGAAGATTGAAGCATACGGCAAGTATCTTCGTACGAAACATGAGAAAATGGTGATGCCAAACCAACCGCTTGAATACTATGGGTGAGAGTTTCACTGATGTCAGTCATTTCATAATGTGATACAACTTTTGGTTGCAGACTCGATGAGCAAACGGTTCGACAACTTGATGTTGATCGTTACGAAATACGCGTCCCTATCGTTCTTGCAGTTCGTCAGGCCAAGGATCTCGAAGCAGCCGAAAAGCAGAAGTTGACTTCTCGCGTCGAAAGCAAAATGCTCACGGACATTGACTGTGAAAATTTCGGATTTGCTCTCAACCTGATGCTCAATAATTTGGCGAGTGCACACAGTCGTGATAAGGAAGCTACATTGGCTGTTTTGTTCGAAATGCTGAAAGAGAAGCAGAAGGAGAAGCAGAATGTCTGGGATCGAATCCCGGACGAGTTTATTGACAAACTCACCGAAATCGCTTTGAGTGGGGACCAAGAGACTGCTTGCAAGAACAAGGTGAAGGAAATTTTCAACTTGCCAGTGCGTATAAGATGCAACCCGATGGCTTTGTCTAAGCTAACGACAGAGGCTCGTCAGATCAAAAGGATGAGTTCGTTCAAAGCTCGGGTGGCCGCGAAGAAGCAGGAGATGGGAATGAAGAAGTAGAAGGGCAGTTTTGAAGATTCGGAAGACGTGAAAGGGTCGAAGGTGTCTAATTTAAATAAAGAATTTTGAATTCAAAGCTATACAAATGTCGATTTGCACATTGCCACGTAGGTATCTGAAGGAAAATCAAAGGAGATCGGTCAAGAAATGTATCCAAGGATGGTATCGCATCGCTTTTAGCACAAGTTGGATGATTCTGGGTCAATTTTTCAAGCCAGCTTACTTTGAAAGTGGATGAACCGGGTCGGGTACGTGGCAAATTTGAACAAGACAGTATGGCCCTCCACCCAAAATATAGATCCAACTTCAAGACGTATCTTGGTGGCATTTTGTTGCGGCGTTGCCACATTAAAGGAGAGTGAACTCGGTATGAACTCTTCGATCTTATCTGCTGATAAGAGGGGTATAAAGACCCAGCGTACTAACTATTCCTTGGTGTATTCTCTACTAATGAACCATGCACGTACCCCTCTCCTCTATGACATCACAAAAGAGAAAACCGAGTCTCTGAGCTACAGTTAAAGCCGCCTTTTCTCGGCTCTCGGAGCATATTGAAGTTGGCATTCACAATGCCAGATAACTCTTCACTCACCAAACCTTTATTTTCATTTCAAAAAACAAGAACAAAACAAAACGAGTAATTGCTTCCAGAGAGGCATGCTCACCAGATGAGATGAACAAGCCACTCGCAGTAATCATAGACTTTGATTGCCGAGTAGACGAGAGTGAAGATCATGCAAATGATAAAGAGTGGATTGCGCAGAGGAGCCAGCGACTTCTTGAGCATCCGATTCATCTTAGCTTCCAATTCCTCCTCAGTCATCTCGTCTAGCCTCTTCTTCCTCTTCTTCTTCTTCTCAACCTTCTCCTCTTGTTCCTCCTCTTCCTCCGAAGATTCCAAGTCTTTACTGCAAAGAAGGCATACGACACTTCACACTTGGAAACCATTTCCCTCTTACCACTCCGTCTTCCCCTTCCCCTTCTTCTCCTTCTTCCACATCTCCGCATCCTTCTTATCCATCTTCGTCGCGTACATCATTTTTCCGAGGAGTTCAATCGATTTCTCGCAAATCCGCTCTCCTTCCGGCTTCTTGTACGCATGTACCCGAACCATCTCAACATCTTTCTCCATTTCCTCAGTGTCCCACAAGAGATCAGGTGGTGCTGGATGTTGGGAAGAGGTTGGTTCGGCAACTTCCTTTACATCAGGAGTCGGCTTGGCTTCAGAAGTTTTGACGTCTACTGCCGCTTCAACTTTAGCTTCAACTTCAACTTCAGAAGTTGTCTTGTTGTTCGTCTTTTTATTCTTGTTCTTGTTCTTCTTATTTTTTGCCGTCGCAACTTCAGAAGCAACCGGGGGTAAACTGAAATTGAAATTGAAAATGAAAAAAAGCTGATTCAATGTTTGCTGGCACTGACTGTCACGACGTTTCGCAACTCAGACGCCTCGAATTCCCCATATTTAGAAACTGTGAGGTTTCACCGTCGGCCTTGACCTTTCGCAATCACAAGGCTACCTCACTACGCCGTTTCTCACAATCAGCCCCGACATTTCGCAACCCCTTTCAACTCACCCATTCCCTTCTCCTCCCATCTTCTCCTTCATCTGTCGAGCCTCTTCTTCCTTTTTCGCTTCCGCTTTCCGATTCTCTTCAATTTCAGCTTTGAGAGCGTTCATGTCAGACGTTCGCAACACTTCCATCTCTTCCCTCAGTTTAACAATCGTGTCCCGATCGAGTCTGTAAAAGCCAATATGGTACAGTGTCCAGAGCGCTCACTGCTCGGGTCGGGTTGGTTCGGCAAATGGCCTTTGAGTCAGGTCTGACGCAATCCTTGGCTAGACCTGGGGCAAGCCAGCCTAGTCCTTGTCTAGCCGTGACTCAATAGTAATTCCCGAAACCCTTCTCACCGATTCCAGCCCTTCGCCTCCACCATCTTCGACGCCTTCGCCTGATCCGTCTGCCATTCCAAAGCAAACTTTCCAAATTTCTCAATTTGAACGTCCGTGAATCGCTTCTTGACCGGTTTCTTCTTCTGGCCCTCCTTGAGTTGCGAAGTCCAACGTGCAATCATAGTTTCAGTGGTGATCGGGACGGCTTCAGAGCTCTTGACTCCGACTGCTTCCGGAGCTTCTTTGACTTTGGGGTTTTTGGCGGCGGGTTGCGTCGTCGACACCTGCACCCCTTTCACCCGACACGCTTCGATGAAACGCAGTTCAAAGGCCTTTGTTTCATTCAGCACGCCATACTCCTTCACTATCTTCGTCGCCACTTCCATGTCGAGACTGTAGTAATAGACAATTGACCAGGATAAGAGACCACAACACGACTCACTTCTTCTGCTTCGCCGCCCAGAACAGCATTCCATCCTCTGGATCCTTCTTCATCTCTTCACACAACCCGGAAACACTCTCAATCTGCTCATCCGTGAAACGATCCCGCTCGGGCTTTCTCTTCTGATTCTCCTTCAGCATCGTTATCACAACCTCATTTGCGAGAATCAACCGTTCGTCAGGTTCACAAGGTTCCACACTGGAATTTGAGTTTAGTAAGGGTTACGAAACGTCGCACTCACTTCTTGCCCTCCTTAGCCTTCTCTCGCTTCACCAAGGCTGCTTCAAGTCGAACTTCGTATGGTACCGTCCCATTCAGTCCATCCATTTCCTTTTTGATTTTACCAAGCGCTTCTAAGTTGGCCCTGCAATCGGACGGGTCGACTGGTAGTCCGCGACGCGACACGCAACGCACCTCTCGTAATTCTGACTCAACCAAGTTGAAAATCCATGTTGCCTGTCCTTTTCCATTGCCAACTGAATTTGGAGAGTATCCTCAAGGTACTCATCGGCGATTCGTTGCTCGACCGGCTTGTCCAACTGATTCTCCTTGACCATTTCCAATTGTATTCTCCTGCTAAGCATTATGGTGGCAAAGGAATCGTCGTCGAGAGTATGGCCGTTGGATTGAAAACTGTCTTTGAATGCGGTCGCAGCCATGGCGCCTTTCATTTCGTTCACTTCGTCCATGATTTTTAAATAGGTTTCATGCTTCACACTGTAATTGTTAGAGTTGCATATAAGTCCGCATTGGTAACAGATATCAGAAAGTAGTCAACTGCAAAAAACACGCGAAATGTCCGGGGCTACAACTCCCCAGTCGACTACTTTTCTTATCTCTTCTCTAGCCCTCCCTCCCTCACCGTTTCGTGTTCAACATCATGAACAACTTCACTCCGTCTCTATGACATTCCAGTGCCACTTTCACAGAAATTTCGATATCTCTGTCCGTAAATCGATCCTGAATCGGTTTCTCCTTCTGCTTCTCCTTGAGCATCGACGAGGCAACGCTGAACGTATTCGTCTCGCTAGGAGGCTCACTCTCTTCCTCCACCTCCTCAGTTTGCGCAGCTTTCGACGTCGACGTCGTAGCCCTGTAAAAGATTGCTGCAACGTTTCGCAACCATTCCTGCTCACGTCATGTACAAATTCAAAGCCAAAGCTTTGACCTGCTCATCGGAGAGTCGATTCTCAAGGACGAGATATCGAATTTCGCATGGTACCATCCCGCTCAGTGCATCCATTTCCTCTTTAATTTTAACAAGTGATTGCATGTCGGCCCTGCAATCAAAGCGGATTGACTGATTTTCAAAGAGCAACGCACCGCTCGAAATTCTCACTCAACCAAGTCGAAAACCCATGTTCCCTGTCTTTTTCCTCTGCCAAATGCAATTGACGATTCATTTCAAGGTGCTCATCGAGGATTCGTTGCTCGACCGGCTTGTTCAGCTGATTCTTCCTGACCAGTTCCAACTTTATTCTCCTGCTCAGAATCAAATAGGCGTAGGTTTCGTCGTCGAGAGAATGGTCATTGTAACGAAATTGTTCTTTCCAAACGGTCGCAACAACGGACGTTTTCACTTCGTTAAATTCGGTCATGATGTTTCGAAACGTTTCGAGGTTGACACTGTAATGGTAAGAGTTGCATGTAGTTTGACATTCATCTCACAATGCAAGTGTTTTTTTACTCGCCGGTTAGGAACTTGCTGATTTTTTGATGTCTAGGAATTGATCCCGCTTGGTTGATTTTTCAACGAGTTTTTGTTTTTCAAAGTTTCCACCCGGGATCTGATTGTGGCAAAATATCAGGGTCTCGTTTTTTTCGAAAATTTTAAAAGTCGCACTTTGCACTTACATGGTACCGCGCATTTCGCCGTATAGGCATATATGCCTTGATATCAGATCCGCCGCATTTCACCTATGCCACTCCACTGCCCCATTTCTAGTCCATTTCCGATCGAGATCGACTCCTAGACATTGAATTAGTATCGTATCAAAAAAAAAATAGCGGATTCCCAACCGGTAAGTAGAATTTTTTTTTAAAAATACCCCGAATATCGAGGGTTACAATTTGTATATCTCGCATATGCGTCACGTTTCTTGTAACCCTCCCTCACCTTTTCGCTTTCAACTCCGTGACTGCCTTCACAGCGTTTCCTTGACATTCCAGTGCCACTTTCACAGAAATTTCGATATCTCTATCCGTAAATCGATCCTGAATCGGCTTCTCTTTTTGCTTCTCCTTCAGTTTTGACGAGAAACGAGTCTCCTTCGCTTCCTGCACCTTCCGATCCATAAGCTTGTTGTCCTCCTTCGCCTTCTCTCGCTTCACCCCGGCTGCTTCAAGTCGACCTTCGCATGGTACCGTCCCATTCAGTGCATCCATCTCCTCTTTGATTTTATCAAGCGATTCCAAGTTGGCCCTGCAATCGGACGGGTTGTCTGGTAGTCCGCGACGCGACACGCAACGCACCGCTCAAAATTCTCACTCAGCCAAGTCGAAAATCCGTGTTCCCTGTCCTTTTCCATTGCCAAATGAACTTGACGAGCATCTTCAAAGTGCTCATCGGGGATTCGTTGCTCGACCGGCTTGCTCAACTGATTCTCCTCGACCAGTTTCAACTGTACTTTCCGTTTAAGCATCAGAATGGCGAAGAAATCGTCGTCGAGAGAAGGGTCATTGTAATGAAATTGTTTTTTGAAAGCGGCCGCAGCAACGGAGGTTCTCATTTCGTTGAATTCGTTCATTATTCTTTGAAACGTTCCAAGGTTGACACTGTAATCGTTAGTTGCATATAGTTTGACGTCTACGGCCGCATAGGTAACAGATATCAGAAAGTAGTCAGAAGCTACCATTTTCCAATTGACTACTTTTCATATCTCTTACCATCACTAAGTTATATCCCATTTCCTCTAACCCTCCCTCCTCACCCTTTCTCGTTCAACATCATCAATATCTTCACCCCGTTTCCTGGACATTCCAGTGCCACTTTCACAGAAATTTCAATATCTCTGTCCGTAAATCTATCCTGAATCGGTTTCTCCTTCTGCTTTTCCTTGAGCATCGACGAGGCAACGCTGAACGTATCCGTTTCGCCAGGAGGCTCGATCTCTTCCTCCACCTCTTCAATCTTCTCCACTTTCGACGTTGTAACTCTGAAAAAGATTGCTGCAACGTTTCGCAACCATTTCTGCTCACCTTGTTTCCTCCAACAACAGTGCTAGGTTTCCGATAACCCCATCCAACACATTCATGATGATTGAAATTGTTTGAACCAAAACAGGCAATATAGGGGTTCAGGAGGTTTGGAGCAACGTGACGTGGAATACGTTTTGCTGATATATTGATTGAACTGGTTTAGAGTTAGTAAGGTTCACGTGGTATAGGTAAGAAAGATATTCCGCAAATGGAGTATGTCTGTCATTCAGTCGTTTTGTCCGCCGTGAAAAAAATCATCATTTAATGCGGCGGTCTGAATGCGGCGAAGCCGCAGGATCAGGTTGGTCCAGGAATATGGTACTGCAAGCATCATCATCATCGTCATCTTGGAAGTTGACTCTTTACGGTACTTAGGTGGAATGTTTTCAATGATTGCTCATGCTGACCGCATCTCAGTGTGCGTTATTCTTTGCGGTTCTTCGCGGTTGTAGTCCAATGGGTTGTGGTTTCCCCTAAAGAAGTTTTAGGGTCTTGGCGAATGGGTCCATCGATATAAGCGTTTGATGTAGACCTTTTTCACGTCGGACCCTCATTGTCAGAGCCATTCCGATAAGTGAATCGTTTCAGCGTCTTCTTGTAAAGCACCAAGTGTGCGTACCATGAGTCATTGCGGGGATCTCTTGGTTGTCCCGCTCTTCAAAGTCTTCCAACCAAGATATCAAAACTGAAACTCTAGAGACACCAAACTCCGATCAGCCCAATTTTATTTAATAAAAGAACAAAACAAAACGAGTAATTGATTTCCACATGTTCACCAAACAAGATGAACAAGCCACTCGCAGTAACTATAGAATCCGATTGCCGAGTAGGCGAAAGTGAAGAACGTGATAATGATGCAGAGTGGATTGCGCAGAGTAACCATCGATTGCTTAAGCATCCGATTCATTTTAGCTTCGAGCTTTGCCAATTCGCGTTCCTCCTCTGTCATCCCGTCGTATGACCTCTTCTTCCTCTTCTTCTTCTTCTCCACCTTCTCCTTCTTTTCCTTCTTCTGCTGCACTGATTCCACGTCGTCACTGCAAAAAAGACATACAACATTTGACCACCATTTCACTTTTGTTTCGTTTCGCAACCCCGACGTTTTGCAACCCCCCCCCATCCAACTCACACATTCCCTTCTCCTCCCATCTTCGCTTCCTCTTTGCTCATCTTTGTCGTCTCAAGACTCATCCTCTCCTCATTTTCCGTTTCCTCCACCTTCTCGTTCATCTGCTTTCCTTCTTGTTCAGCTTCGAAAGCGTCCACTGTAGCTTTACGAACCTCATCCAGCTCTTCGTGCAGTTTATGAATAGTCTCCCGATCGAGTCTATGAAAAAAATTATGGTACAGTGTTTAGTGTCGATTTACAGAATCGGCAAATCGCAATTGAGTCATGGCTGACGCAACCCTTGGCTAGGCCTTGGCTATGTCCAGCCTGGCCTAGTCCTTGCCTACCCATGACTCAACAGCAATTTCCCGTTTTAGACACTTCTCACCGATTCCTGCCCTTCGCCTCCGCCATCTCCAACGCCTTCTCACTATCTTTCGTGCATTCCAAAAGATACTTGCCAAATTTGTCGATTTGAACGTCTGTAAATCGATCCTTCACCGGCTTCTTCATCTGCCACTCCTTGAGTTGTCCAACAAAAACCGCAATCATAATTTCCTCGGTCATCAGTATCGCCGTCGGGACTGCTTCCTCGAGGTCATAGTCCTTGCCCGCTTCCGTCATCCGATACGCTTCGAGGGCACGTCGTTTAAAGTCTTCCGAGCGTTCCAGCGCTTTTGCCTCCCTCGCTAGTCTTCTGTAATAAAAACTTTTTGCAACCCCGACATTTGGCAACTCACACATTGTGTTCCTTCTCCTTCCGCTGTCGAGCCTCTTCCTCCTTTCCCTTTGCCTTCCGCATCATCGTCTCGAAACTCATCTTCTCCTCCCCCTCCTTCTCCTCCTCCTCTTTTTCCTCGGCTTTGCTTGTCATCGTCTTGAAACTCATCTTCTCCTCCCCCTCCTTCTCCTCCTTCTTCTCCTCGGCTTTACCCATCATCGCATATAGTTCCGCTTCGACAGTCTCTCTCAATACTTCCATCTCATCCTTTAGTTTCTGGATCGTTTCCTGATCGAGTCTATAAAAGCAAATATGGTCAGTGTCGTTGGCAAATCAATGTTATGTTAGTTAGGTAAACCTTGCTTAATCCCTACCCAATTGTAAGCCTAGAATAGTCTTAACGCAAGCCTTATCTAGTCTTTGGCTGTGTCTAACTTGCCAAATTTTTTCTGAGCTATGCCTTGGACATGCCTGAACTAAGCCTTGTCTAAGAATAGAATAGAACTGAACACGGCGTGTAAATCGAACCGCTTGAGCGTCTATGTTTTTGGCGGGAAAAAGTAGAATGCGAGGGTTACAGTAACCTTGCAGTCTTTTTATCATCAGAGCACATTCGCAAAGGCATTTAGGCCAGCGCTTCAGGCCTAAAATAAAGAAAAAAGCAATACGAAACTCCGCTATCCCGTGTCGCCTTCTTTAGCAATTCTGGGCAGGCGTTTGAACGCATAATTCTTTTTTAAGACCGTGCTGGATCAGTCCTGATCTAACGGCCTTGGGAATACCCTCTCACCTATTCGAGCCCTTCGTCTCCACCATCGCCGACGCCTTCTCCTTATCCGTCTGCCATTCCAAGACAAATTTTCCAAATTTCTCAATTTGAACGTCCGTAAATCGCTGCTTAACCGGCTTCTTCTGCTGGCCCTCTTTGAGTCGCAAAACATAACACTCAATCATAGTTTCAGCGGGCATCGTCCGAACGGCTTCTGGAGCTTTGACTTGTTCAGAGCTCTTGACTCGGTCTTGCGTAACCTGATAGACTTCAGTGACACGCACTTCAAAAGCTTTTGTGTCTCTGAGCGCCTTAGCTTCCTCAATGATCCTATTTGCAATTTCAATGAGGTCACTGTAAATCGTACAAGGAAAATTTTGAAGTGACCGTTCCGTTGGACTTTTTGAAATTTGTCTTTAATTTTTTATTCGCAGAGATAGTTGAAGAACTCATGAGAAACAACACGATATATTTATGGAACATTTTGCTAAAAGGGCCTTTAGGAAAATATATCGGCTTAAGAACCTCTCAGTCAGAAATATCCAACTAAAGTGGTTGTTTTCCATGATTTCAGCTAGTTCTGCTCAAAATTATAAAATCTCTCGTTAGTCTTTCATCAAATGAATCGGAAGCCGACCGCAACGCATCACGCGACGCACTCACTCTTTCTGCGCTGCCTCCCACATCAGCATTCCATGCTCCTTATCCTTTTCCTTCTCATAGCACATCTCAATAAAGCTCTCAATCTGCTCGTCCGTGAATCGATCCCTCTCCTCCTTTCTCTTCTGATTCTCCTTCAGCATCGTTCTCATAACGCCCGCACGGATAACAAAATCTTCGCTAGGTTCAGGTGGTTCGGTACTGGAATTGAATCGAATTGAATGGTTGCAAAACGTCTCTTATAAACTCACTTGTTGCCCTCCGCGGCTTTCTTTCGCTTTACCAAAGCTGCTCGAAGTCGAACTTTGTAAGTGGACGTCTTATCCAGTGCATTCATCTCCACTCTAATTTTTTTGAGCAATTCCAAGTTCATACTGTAGTCAAACGGATCAATCAATTGTCAATCAAAGAAACCACAACGCACCGCTCTTGATTCTCACTAATCCAAATCGCAATTCCATTTTCCCTGTCCGTTTCTAGTGCCAAAAACTGTTGGCGCATCATTTCAAGGTGTTCATCGGGGATTCGCTGCTCGACCGGCTTGTCCATCTGATTCTCCTTTACCATTTCCACCTTTATTTTATTCTTCAGAATCCAATTGGCGAAGGTAGCGTCGTCGACAGAAGGATCGTTGTATCGGCAAGATTTTGTCAACGCTGCTGCGACAACAGAGAGGTCCATTTCGTAAACTTCGGCCTTGATTTTTCGGAAAATTCCAAAGTCGATACTGAAACAGTTATAGTTGCCGGTGTTGTGACATGCATAGATATATCTTGAGAACTGTACCAACAAGGACTATAACTTGCTAGTTGACAGTTTCCTTTAGCCCTCCCTCCCTCACCCGTTCACTTCCAAAATCGTGATCCCCGTTTCCGAGTCGTCTTTACATCTCAGTATTGCTCTTACAGAGAATTCAATATCTCTATCCGTGAATCGATCCTGAATCGGTTTCTCTTTCTGCTTTTCTTTGAGCCTCGACGAGACCATGCTGACTAAAACATTTGTTCGGTCAGGAGTCTCCACCTTCCCCACTTTCGACGTCGTAACTCTAAATAAAGATGATTGCGACGTTCCGCAACCATTCCTGCTCACCTCGGTTCCTCCGGCATCTCCTTCGTATATACCTTCCAAGCCAAATCTTTGACTTGCTCGTCGGAGAATCGATCCTTTGGGGCGAGACGCCTCTGGCGCTCCATGATCTGTGCCGTTATCCACGACAACCGCGCTTGGTTTATGTTAACCTCTTTCGTCATATTCAGGATTGAAAATGTTCTTTAACTGGAGAAAGTGTTTGAACCAAAACAGGCAATACGTGTCTGCTTACAGTTTGAACTGGTTTAGTATCCGTAAGGTTCACGTGAAAATGGGAAGAAGAACAAATGTCAATAAAAAAAATTCACAATTATCACTTCGCTGCGCTCTGTGATAATACATTTTAAGCGCTCGAGAGTGCTTTGGGTTAAGAAAGGGAAACAGGGGTTAGGAGAAACACGCTTTATTTGTTGTAAAGAGGGATTTGGTGTCTCATGGGTAACGATTGGGAGAACGATGTCTCTCGGGCCAGGCCCGAGAGTTAAAGAACAACATAACGAATGTAACAGATGATCGTCGCGTTTGGCGACTAGTGAATTGGATTGGACATGTGAGATTGTACAAGTTGTGAGTGAGATAACAATGATAACAATGATAGTTAATAAACAATTGAACGACGAATTATGCTACTTATTGAGAGCGCTAGTGTGACTCAGACGGGCCAAGATGTGCGTCTGACTGATCCGTAGCTGATTGGGGCGCTTCGTCGGAGTTGCCGTCGTCGTCGTCGTCTGACAAGCCGTCGTAGTCGTTTCGAACTCGTAGAAGCACTGATGGAAGGGGAGAAGAGACCTGGATCCC